>PVJO010007673.1:0-80313 GCA_004026905.1 Hystrix cristata
TCCTTTGGTATAGGGTGGGAAAGGGAGGAGAAATGAGGAGGGCACGGGAGGAGAGAGGGGTGGCACAACTAAGTCCAGAAGACAAAGAAGTAAGAGCAGTGGGGGAGAAAAGAGGAGAGTGTCTCTCCAAGCCTCGGGAGCAGCTGCTCAGATGAGCGACTCCATTTACGCTTGCTGTGTGGCTTGGGCTAGAACAGGCCGAACAGTCGCAGAGCTGCGGGTGACCTCTGCAGACAGTGGAGTACTAAACTCTGCACTTCCATGTTGTTGAAGCTGTTTGGATTTAATACATCATTGATTGAAATTAACGTGACTTTACTTCTCTCCTGTCAAAATGAAATTTAAAAATCTTTCAAGAAACTGATGAAGGGATTTCAGCAAGCCAAACCCCAGGGCAGGCCCTTCCTTGTGTTGAGGATAGAGGGAAAAAGAAGGGAGAACAAACAAAGCAACGGGAAAAATGTGAGGCGGGGGATGGGGTGTGGGAGAAGAGGGCCCGAGGGATTGCTTCAGTGATGTCTGTTCGCGACTGTTTCAAATTAGCGAACTGATTTGGGATTGGGGAATAAATAAAGAAGTTCCTTGAGAAATAGAAGACTGTTGAAAACAGAACGCTGCCTAGAGTTAAAAACAAGTGTAGCCGCACACCTGGCTTATTTTGTGGTGTCAGTGTCCTTGAAAAGAATTTCACCAATCTTACTGTTGTTCTTAACAGATCCTGTTTAGCTGCACATGCAGATAAGCAGCCAGCACCTCGGCCTACTTTCCTGAGGATGAGGCCAGCTCTTCAGAAGGGGCAGGTGGGTAGCCCGCCTTAACCCTCAGGGTCTACTCAGCAGTACCTCAGAGTATAGACTTCCCCAATTCATGGGCTCCACCCCACCGGCCAGTGATTGGGATATTGTCAGATGAGCAAAGGTAGATGCTTTGGGTAAGGCCTTAGTAGAAAAAAGTCCCCGTGGAAGTGAGCGGGAGGTCAGGACATGGCAAAGAGTCACACCCAGTAGGGTATGACTGTCAGCTGGGAGTCCTATGCCTAGAACAGCTTCTGACGCCCAGATCTGACCTCAGAAGAAGGACATCAAAGATGGTGGCCCACGGGACAGCAAGAGGCTGGACAGGACCACTGGCCTCCTTACCTCCCCGTAACAGAAGGAGTTGACATTTCCGGGTTTTCGAAGGCCGATTTTTTGTGTGAAATACAACCTCCGCTACTGCAGAGCTCGGGTGTGGCCAGCGAGTTCGGATGAGCTCCTGGGAGTGTCATTAGGGCCACACTCAGCTGCACAAGGCAGGAGGCAGAAAGCCTTTCTGAAGCTACAAAGGCTTTAATAAAGTCATTTTGCCAGTAGAAAGACCTTCTCCAAGAATAGTTTCAGCTTTTGTTTTTTGAGCCACCCAAAGAGAATATTGCTGTGGGAAAGTTCCTATTTAATATTCAGTTTCATCAAAGGAGTTATTAATAGGAAGAAGTTCATGGAAGCCACTTCTGAGGTGCTGATAAACGCCTAGAATTAAAACAGCCAGTGATATCTTGATCATCTTATACGGATTTTCTTAAAATAGCAGCCTTAGCTGTACCTATTAGAATGCTTAAAACATGCAATTTCTGAAGCACGTCTTAGCAATCTTGCTGTAGGCCACATTTTCAATTTTTTTTAATTTTTATTTTTGTTAGTACATACTTGTAACACACAATGATTACATTCATCACAAGGAGTTAGTATATAACACACTTAACTCTTTTTATGTTCCCTTCCCCTCTCCTCCTTCCCCCTCCCTCCATCTCTTGGTCTCCTTCCCTTTTGCAAAGTATCTATCTCCCTGTTTCCTATAGCTATCTTTTATTTTGCCCTTTAATTTATTTATACTTTAAGTTTCTCATACCTAAGCTTGTTTGTCTGATTTATTTTATCTACCATTATGGTCTCAAGATGCATCTATTTTCCTACAAATGACTCAAAATATATCCTTCTTTACGGCAGAGTAGTACTTTACCATATATCAACATCACATTTTCTTTATCCATTCGTCTGTTCATGGGTCTAAAGGACACTTCCAAGATGTAGCTACCATGAATTGTGCTGCTGTAAACACAGGTGTACATGGATTACTGTGATACGAAGCCAAACTCATGAACACAAGAGTCTGTGCTGGGTATAGGACATGTCAGTACTACAGGGACCACGAGATGCAATTCCTGCGTTAATGATCATCAGCTACATAACCAATATGTGTTATCAACTCTGTTGTGCCTTTCTCCACCCCCAGAGCTCTTTGAAAATGTGATCACTATAAGATCTGTAAATTTTCAAGTGCCTAGAATAAGCCAGGCACAGTATTGACATCATTTAATACTCAGAAAACCTTAAATGATAGGTAAATTAATTGTGCCCATTTTAGAGAAATGTAAGTTGAGATTCAGAGAGATTAAATAATTTTCTGAAGAATTATCCTTTATTAAGCAGTAGGAATAGGATTCAAACCTGACTTTAGCCAAGACTTGGTATTTCGTTTGGCTTTTAAATTTTTTGCAGCACTGGGGATGGAACCTAGGGTTCTTACACATGCAAGGCAACCCCTCTACCACTGAGCTACATCCCCAGGCCTGTCTGTTGTTTATTTTGAGACAGGGTCTCCCCAAGTTGCCTAGGCTGGCCTTGAACTTGCTCCCACCTCAGCCTCCTGAGTGGCATGGATTACAGGCGTGTACCCCACCACCCCCAGCTAAACCTGCGCTCTTGGCCATCATACCTAGGGTTGGCTTCATGGCTGCGGGACACAGACCTAGCACAGGGTCTGTTGCCTAAAGGGTTCCACGCTTGTTTTAGCTTCTCCACTGCTATGTCCTGCCAGTTTTAATAATCCTTAGCCAGGAGTTTTGCATTTTTATTTTGTTCTTCATCTCACAAATCTATATCCAGACTTGACCATGCCACATTTCTGACTTCCTAAATGAGTATTGCATGTGAATATTTTAAAATTAGTCCTTAAATTCTCTAGAAATTCTCTTCCCAAAATTAGACCCTAATTCCCACCCACCACTTCAGTGTAGGTAGAGTTGATGGCTCCGTTCTAACGAATGAAAAATGGCAGAGTCGGGGGTTGGCATAAAGCAGCTCAGCAATTTCAGTTAAACACTAGAAACACTCACTGTACCCCACTCGCCCCCCAAGGCCGCCTGCAGCCTCACGAGAGACCTCAGACAGAATCATCCCCACCCTCAGAGACCGGGAGATGACTTTGTGTTTCAGGCTGGGACAACTTCTCCGAAACAGTGCTTAACGACCACACCAGCTACTCTGGAATCCATGAAATGAGAGGACCACTTGACTACAAGGCAAGTCCACTCACCCGTACGTGATACAAGATGGAAATTAATTTTGTTAAGTCTGTTCGGCCCACACAGGCATTTGGGTCCGAGGGGACATTTTAAGGATGTTCTTCATGACTGCCAGGGGCTTTCTTGTGGGAACGTCTGTCTTTAACGCAATCTTGACCGAAACGCCTGACAGTCTGTCCTGCTCAGCACACTGTGCGGACGCCTGGACACAGCCCTTCCACAGGCGCCACCGCCCCTCAAGTCGAGGAGTCTGCGCCCGGCGCCCTGGAGGCGTCCTGCACGGCGATCCACCTGCCCGTGCAGAATGGGGCCCTCTGGGGTCGCTCCCTTCTCTCCTGCTCTCACTAACCCCGCGACGGCCTGCCCAGCAAGTCACACGTGTGAAGTGTCTAGTGCTGCCGGACCGGCTTGTGCCTTGCCCCCATTCTCCGGGATCCAGTCACGCTGGCTGATAGGAAGGGTGACAGCAGCTGACAGCAGCAGGCCCACGCTGAGAAATAGGTTCCACATCAGGTTTGTCCTCACCCGCCGGAGTCAGGACCAGAGTCAGGAGGGCTTGTGCCACCCAACAACACGGACTGCTTTGGGGTTTTGCTTGGCTTTCCTCTCCATGCACGACAGAGCCAGCTCCCGGCCCCGGGGGTCTGGGGTGTTTGTGAAGTAGCCCCACCTCCACCTCCTCATGCATGGTAGCATCAGTAAGCACTCAGGATGGATGAAGGAAGAAATAAACTCACACCTAGTAGAATTAAAGGAGACCGATTGCATGGGCAGTGCTCCAGATGTTCTAAATGCGACCTGTATGACCTCATACGAGCGGCATCTTCCAGGATTTAGTCATGGAACAATCACGGAGTACCTGCAATGAGGGTATTCCCTGTTGCTCATCGCTGAAGACCGTCTCCCTCTGGAAGTTAAAGCCAGAAACAATCTTATCCTCAGCCCCAGGAGAGAGATCTACAAGGATGCCATTTTTCAAAGTATTTTGCCAAGGAAGGGCTGCCAATGTTATTTTAGAAAGTACCCCTGAGCAAGCACCAACTACCTTTGTGATTAAATTGGCTTAAAAATTCACCACATCAAAAAAAAAAAAAATTCACCACGTCGTCCTTGAGTGAATTCTTGTCAGTACATCACAAGATCAATTCATAGGTAGACATAGCTTTCTGACTTCATGTTTCAGGTTCTTATTATTTTTGGAATGTTGGTAAAAATAAGGCAAAATTCATATTTCAAGGACCAGGATTTTTCTCTTCCTTTTTAAAAAATTAATTTAGGTCCCCAGAGAATAACAACAATTGATTTGAACTTAATGTAGTGGTTTCCGCTGTTTCTAATTTGGTAGTGAACTCTGAGCAAAAGAAGCTCAATAAATATACTGGGCATCGTGCAATTGTTCTCAAGTTGGCATTTTTGTATCTTACAAAACAATATAATGTTCTCCAGAATCAAGTTTTATTTATCATGTGGCAGCTGTTCCTGTGACTGAAGAAAGCACACGCAGACTATCCAAAAAACTTGCTCAAGAGCCTCCTTCTCATCTTCCCGCGGCGGCCCCAGCACACAGCCCAGCACTCTCTTCCAGACATGGGGGACCCCTCTGGGACTCAGAAAATGTTTCCCACCCTCACACAGGTCTTCGTGGGACCTTTCCAAAAGGGGGAGGGAAATAAAAATATTTTCCCAAGCCAGAAGACTTCTGGTCGATAGGAACAAATGTGGAATCTGGATGGTTTCCAATCAACTTACTTGAAGTGAAATAATTCCGAGGCTTGTCCAATTTTCTTACTTTTAAAATGCATCTTGCACTCATGTAGGCAACAGGAAGCATCATCAATAAATGACATGAGCTACACTACAGACTGCAGGGGCAAAATGGTCTCTCGGAGAATAAGGTTTTCTTTTAGTTCTCAATGTCTCCCATGATGGACTGTTTAGTTTATTGACAGTTTATCGTTTCACAGGTAATTTGTTTTTATACACAGATGGGATTTGAATTATTATTTTTTGATGTATTGAAGGTCTATTTCAAACTCCTCTCAATAAAAATAAATCCAGCTCGGGATGTTTCTAACTCCCAGCCTTCACGACATCTTTGTACCGGGCCCCGCAGTGGGGATCCCTTCCTGTGGCCCCCTTTGGACCCCTCAGCAGGGACGAAATCATGGAGGAGCAAGAGTTTCCTGTGTTTGTTTTTCCAGAAAAGTAAGACTCTCTGAAATTTTCTAAAATAGTTTCACACTAAAGAGGAAGAAAAATAATCTGATGGCCTCTCTCCCCCACCTCCTGCCTCACTGGTTGAAACAGAAGGATAGAGAGCCAGGACTTTAATCTGGGACTGTAACAGAATCTCAGAGTCACAGTCCACCGCAGCTCTCTAGCCCTCGGCTTCCTCATCTGTTAAAAAAGGTGCAACACACACTTCATAAATTGGTTTACATAAAATGCGCAGCACTGAAACCAAACTTGGTACATAACAAGTGCTCACCGAATATTAGTGTGCACTAAAAGCAGACAGAACTGAGTCGTAATACTGAGTGTAAGAGCTGACGGTTTACAGTCAGTTTCTTCCAGGTTTGTGAGGAGCGATTCAGGACTTTCCGTAGCTATTTTCTTTTCCTGCAAATGTGTGTAGTTGCTTGTTGTTTCTGCGCTTCTCTGCTGGGAAGGAGAGAGGCTGCGCCACAGAGGTCAGGAGCCGGGGCCTGCTGTCTAGACGCCCACAGTTGAGTGCAAAAGGCGTCCTAAACCAGCGATTGCAACACAGTATAACAATAATAATTAGGCCTATTACCTATTGACTCGGTCTTGGGATGGGTCAGGGTTTTGCAAATATCACCCTACTTAGCTCTCACAGGAACACTAGGAAATAAGTGATATTATTACTATTTTACAAATGAGGGCAAGGCCCAGAGCAGCTAAATAACTTGTCCCATTTCACGTAGAGAGCCCGGAATTTAACTTGGGCTGTTTAAATGCAAAAATCTATGTTTTTAACCACAACACCACACACCCTCCCTAAAATATAACATATAAATGGTGGCATTGTTTTCATTAAAATAATGAGTGTGTCATTATATATAGATGGTGAAATATTTGGGAGTATAGACGCTGGTCACTCTGCTGGAGGGAGTATGGGGAGTCTCCACGAGGAGGCGACATCTAAATTAATCAACAACTGTTTGTATAGATATGTCATAAATTAGAGTAAGTATATATTTTGTTTGGTTTTTCACCCCCACCCAACTACCAGAAACCTGAAGACTTTATCGAATATGCACACATTTTCAAATTTATTTCATCAGTGTGCCACTGTGTTTGGTAACTGAATACATTTGGTTAGAGAAACTCTCAAACGATACCGCCTCCCTCTTTTTAGAAGAAAGCAAAAACTACACACACACACACACACACACACACACACACACACACACACACACATCATAGTATATCAGGGATTTCTCTAAATAACAAACTCCAGTAGACCATGATACCTTTTCATAAAGCATAAATGAGGCTATATGCCAAAATGTTAAGATCAATTATTTCTGATTTGACAGGTTCTGAGCTTATCAGTACAATTTGTTTACCTACCTCTGTGTTTTGTAAGTTATCTCAACTAAACATTTATCACTTTTGCACCGTATTTAAAAATGAACAGGCATTTAAAAATACTGGGCAAACCCCCCGCAAGTATTATCCAAGAGTCACTGGCTGTCCACACTCAGCTACTCTGGCCTCCATTTGCAATCTGAAGGCCCCAGAGGACAAGGGCTACATCCCCGGAGAGGAAGATATAAAGCTTTGAACATGACACGTGCTTCAGAAATATTTCTCTCTTAATGTGAAAAATGAATACTGGGGAGAAACTATGGCAATTACCATGGAGTCAAAGCTGAGAGACTGGAACTAAAACTCCAGCACATAATGTGTAAACGAATCAATCTATAGGATTTCTCTCAAAAAACGGGGCCCACAAAGAGACCACACAGTCATGCTGCAAAAAATAACTACTGACACTTGTGCGGAATATGAATCTTGGTCTACAAACTCAATTGTGCAAAAATGTTTTATTTCTTCAGAATAAATAAGTATGCTAATGTGGAAAAGAGTGTCTCAAAATTGATGTCAGGTTTAGATTTTTCTAAGTAGCAGAAGCAATTCAAAGCTCTACTCGCTCCTTTTGCATGGTATCAGGTCTAAATTTGAGAGGAGAAAGACAGCAGGGGGCTGACTCTGGGGACAGGCAAGTGCCCAAGCTGACATCTCCTGAGACCTGGGGCCTCGTCTTGCCTCTGAGGAAGGAACTACTCAGAGGCCTGTCTCTACGGGCCTTGGTCCAGCCAAAGGGCCCCATACGGTCCACCGGTGGCCCCTGCTGCCAAAGCTCTTGCTGCGGCCCCTGCAGGGCCCTAGTCCTGGGATGAGGACTGGGGCTGTCAAGGGCCCTCAGCAAGATTGCTCTTCCTGAGCGTACTGGAGCCTTCCCAAGGACGACACCAAGCTGGGCAGAGGACTCTGTGAGGTCAACTCAGGCCCAGGCATCCGAACAAACTCCACACTGTGACATCTCGGAGCTCCCTCAGGCTCTACTTGCAGGAAAGAGCACTTACTTCCGCTTTCCTAGAATGCCTGCTGCTTCCATCCAAACCCCGCCAGCAGCTCGCATGCACTGTTTCCTTCCGGTAGTCAGGGAAACTCACTGCTTTTGAGGCACCGGATGATCCTCAGCAGTGGAGAATCCTGTTTCTACATCACGGTTCGCTCCTTCAAACCCACTCGCTTTGCCCAAGGGCTGCCCGTGCCTTTCAGGGTTCATACATTTGAATTCACCTCAGAAGAACATTAGTTAACTCTTTGAGTCACTGGACGGCCCATGTTCTAGCTGCAACATGGAAGCAGGCCGAAGGGTGACAAGAAAACACAGGAACCGAGTCCCAGGTGACAGGCGAGGGTGCTCGTTACCAGCGGCTCAGAGGCAGGCCAAGCGCGCAGTGGAACAGACGGAGCCAGGCCTGTGCCCGCTGGGGGATGCGCTGAGAGTCCAGCTTGCTTTCACCAGTCTACCCCGCGGAGCGCTTTGTTCTACGCTCGCTCCAAGTAGACAGGTTCCCTGTAGCTAGAGCATCCCATTCGGGCAGGACAGATGTGTGCAGCGCGAGGCCTCGTGTGACGGCGCAGCGGGGCCGCCTCTTCCCACGCGACCTTCATTCGGTGGGAGAGATGCAGGGAGGCTTCTGGGCCAGCCAGCACCCTGCTTCATATCGCTGCCTCCTGAAGTTTGTGTGTCATTCACCACCAGTTGTGTCTGTGGGTATCTTTCACCCCGTCACACACAAGTGAAACGTGTCAAAAGTATAAAATGCAAGAACACATTTTATAAATGTTCATATAAATTCAGTATTTATACATATAGTGGATGGTTTGCGTTGTCACTTAACCTCTTTATGTAGCCATTCATTTAGCAGATACTTATTAAGTACCTTCTATATTCCAGGCACAGTGCTAGTTTGGGGATATAATAAGTGAAACATACATAGTTACTTACTGTTGGGGGTTACAGATTTGTGGAGAGATGAAAAAAATTTTTTAAAAATCACATAAATATAAAATAACTTAGAATAATTGCTATGGGGGAAAATTTCATGGAGCTAGCCTGAGAGTGTAAGAGGCTGTGTGTCTGTGCGTGTATTTGTGTGTGCATATGCGCGTGTGTGTGTGGTACTGGGAACTGAACCCAGGGCCTTTACGCTGAGCTACTTCATCATTCCTTTTTAATTTTTTCCTGACTTTGAGACAGGATCTTGCTAAGTCACTCAGTTGCCCGGGCTGGGCTCAGAGTTGCACCCTCCTGCCTCAGCTTCCCAGAGCACCAGGATTAGAGATGTGCACCATGACACCCAGGTAGAAGGCTGTTTTGGGGGCAGTGACATTAAGCTAGCATTAAATAGTGAAGGTTGAGTGGAGGTTGACTTGATACAGCTTGTGAGGGCCAGTGAGGAGGTAGCATTCAGGACAAGAAAACAGCACTTTCAAAGACAGAGGGGAGGAAGACACTTTGGGAGGTGAAGCCGGAAGGTGTGAACAGACCTCATGGGCCACGTTACAGACTTCTTATCTTTCCTCTAAGTGCAAAAGAAACATTTTATGTGTGCACATGACACATTCAAATTTGCACTTAAGAGAAACCACATGTTACTATGACACTGTTTCTCCTTGGCCACCAATCGGCCTCTCACATCGGGAACCTAGAAGTCCCATCTCTGGCTCCAGCCCCAGGACGCCTGCCCCTCTTCACTGGGACAGCAACTTTATGTCCTCCGTTATCTTGCCCTTTCACCCTCTTCTCTAGCCAAGACTCAGGCTCCGACTCTCCAGCCACTTCCGGGCCTCCGTGTCCTTGTCTTCTGGCTGAGTCCTGGCCCACAGAACCCTGCCGGGAGCCGCACATCTGGCATAGCACTGTCTCCATAACAGTGTGTGCGTCGACATGTCTGCCAGCTTTCCCGTGCTGCCTCGGGGCCGGAAAGACGCTGCTGGAAATCACAGCTTTCTCCCGGCTGCGCCGCCGTAAGTTGGTGGCACCAAGCTCACTCAGCGGGTCCTTGTCTTCCTTAGTCTGCACCCTTGACTGTTTCCAGTCTTACCCTCTGCTTGCACCCCGACCCCACCTTGCCGTCACTTGCTTCCAGCAGATAGTACCCCTTCCATTCAAGAGACAGTCACAAGCATGACACAAGGACTATGCCTACTTCCTGGCACCAGAGCCACACGCCGGGGATTGAACTCAGGCCCTTGCGCTTGCAAGGCAAGCACTCTAACCACTGAGCTAAATCCCCAGCCCCGGCACACCTTCTTGAACTCGCCTGTCCCTTATTTTCAGTGGGAAATTTGTCCTTCTCCTAGCTTTGTTGAATCAGTATTCATTTGAAATTACTCTTCGCCCGTGATCTCAGCCTTCTGGGAGAGTGAGGGGGAGCGCTGCGAGCTCCAGCCCAGCCTGGCTGCGGGGTGCTCGGGATGGGTTTTCTGGCTTCTTCATCCCAGCAAGGTCGAGACTTCCCAGAGGGGAGCGCTCAGTGAGGTCCTCCAGAGTGGGCTGCGTGAGCAGGGAGCGGTGAAAACCACACCAACAGACAAGAAAGGCGTCGTGTGGGAGGCACACCGGCCTTCCCCAGCTGGTAGTGTCCTTTGAATCCTGAACATTTGGGAACACACTCCTGAAGCCCAGACTCGTCTATCCCGAGGGCGAGTGCATAAATGGAATTCTTTAAGCCGGGCATGGTGGTACATGCCTGTAATCCCAGCACTCTGGGAGGCTGAGGCAGGAAGATAGCAAGTTCAAACCTAGCCTGAGAAACTTACAACTTAGTAAGACTCCGTCTGGAAATAAAAATGTAAGAAAGCGGGTAGGGATACAGCTCAGTACAAAGACCCTGGATTGAATCCCCAGTACAACAATAACGACAAAACTCATTTCTCCCATTTTTTTAAAGCCGCCCCTTCACCTCACTTTCCTAGACAGATTCCTGGAAAATGTTTTATACACGTAGGATCACCATTTCCTCACTTTCCACTTAACTTTTCAGCTTACTGCAGCCTGGCTCCTGCCTTCAGTGTATGATAGAAACTGATAGAGTCATCCATGACCTCTTCGTCCTTAAACCCAAAGAATGTGTATCAGGCCTCATCTTCCCTGACTTCTCGGAAGCTTCCAGTACCATCGACCACTTTGTCTTTTGCAGTCATTTGTGGGAGAGGAGACTTCCCTCCTATACTTTGGACTGCTTCCTTTTTTGTTACTGATGCCTCGTCTCTACCCATTTGGTAAACAGTTGGGTTCTGACCAGGTCTCATCCCAGCTTCCATCTGGGTCTATACTGACAGCCCCTGAACCTGTATGAACTACCCAGCTCTCCACTGCGCTCCCCAGGTAGAGGCGCTTTCTCGACACTTCCTCTTGACTAGTTCTCGGACTCAAACTCATTGAAAACAAACACCAGAATCTACCTCCCAAACTGCTACTTCTCTAGCATTCTCTATCTCAGGAGATGGCAACGCCATCGACCCTCCTGTCTAAACCAGAAACCTTTACTCCTTCTTCCCATCCACTAGCCAACCAATCCCTCTTCAGGCTCATGCACCCCAGTTTCCTGCCACACTGCCCCAGGCCGCCGCCATCCTCGGCTGACATACTACCCAGGCTTCCACACTGCTGTCTCCCAATCCCGCCTTGCTCCCTCGATCCAGCCTCTCGACTCAGGCACCATGACATTTAGACAGCACCTCTTAGAACCTTCATCTCACATCATTTCTCTGCTTTGAACCCTTCGGTACTCCTTACTGCCCAAGAAGTGGCCTCTTGGCTCCCGGCCTCTGTGTCTGACCCCTTCTCTCCCCCCCACTGCGACCTTCAACCTTCACTTAGTTGTTTGAATTTAGCAGTCTCCTTCCCTCTTCTAGCCGATGCGAAATGCCTCTTCTTTTGCCTGAATCTCCTACCCCCTTTCTTTGTGCCTGGCTCTCTCCTACGGTTACTTCCTCTTAAAAGCCTTCCTTGAACTTCAGACACAGTTAGGTCCGTCTATTTCACATTCCTTTGCACATGCGTAATGGTTTACGTCTGTGTCCTTGTTCCTTTGATGTTTATCTTCCCTGCAGGATCACAAGCCTCACGGGGAGTGGGGACCTGCCGGGCTCATGGGTGTAGCAACAGCACTTGGATGAACTGGCTCGTCACAGACGCTAAAGTGACAGCTCCTGTCCCCGGGGCCAACTCACGAGTAGTGAACACTTGTAACGTCGCATTGCCATTTTGAAACTGAAGCCAAGTTACCCTCCTTGATGGATGCTCGGAGCTAAGTAAAATGCGGTTTGCATTTGAGCCAGCCGCAGAAGGGTTCATCATTAATCCCACTTCCCAGGACGTTTATTGGGACAACAGGTGACAGAATGAATTAGGTACCAGGAGTGTCGCTGCTTTGCTGATGAGGACCCCGGAGCCCAGAAACCTGGCCGAGGTCGTGCAGCTAGTAACAGGTGGGGCTGGGATGCGAAGACATCCGCATTGGGATTCGGATGCCTTAGTCCTGAACTCATCCCACCACCATGCCGACTAGGGCCTGAGAACTTTCTTCCCTTCCGGCCAAACAGGCAGAAGGCACTTGGGGGTGTCTGACAGCCCCCCTGCCTGCCCTGGAGAAAAAGCTGCAGGCCCAGGAACCTAAAGGCCAGTCCCGTGCTTGACCCTCCCCACCAAAGGCGCGGACCACACACACAGGAGGGCGCCCACCCCGCTACTCGTGGAGAGAGACGAGCGCCACCTGCTGGCCATAGTTTTTACGCTGTTTTCAATCCACTCTATGTATGCCTGACAACTCCGGGTCCCTGTGGATTTTAGGAGCTCACGAGATTGTCCCGAAATAATATATTTAACACTATGCTAGGATCCTAAAGAATGACATCCTCTTTTTTAATTTTTGCCTTTAATTTTTATTGCGTGTACAATGGAGTTCGATTAAAGACAAATAGATACAGCTATTTTTTTCATTGTCATCCTAGCATTTCTCTCTTTTTTTAGTAGTGAGGAAAGGAAAATATATAAGCAAGTAGACTTAAATTACATGCCTTGGCTTCTCTATCTGTTTGGTGGCGATAATAACAGTGCTGTGTCCGGCAGGGGTTCTCCGAGTGCCCCTCCACCTCACTTCGGGTCCCTGCCCTCACTCCAGCAAAGAATGGAGAAGTGGGGCTCTTAGAAGAAAATGGGGGAGTCAAGACGGTTATAGTGCAAAGCGAAAGTTTATTTAAAGTGTGGAAAATACAGAGAAAGCAGAACTGAAGCCATCTTAGCAGCAGAGTGGTGCCGAAAGATGGGGGCATCCCGCTCAGGTGCCCAGAGAGTAGGAGATGTGTCCATACTTATGGGGGCAGACTGTTTCATTGAGGGGTGTGGGCGAGGCCAGTTAGGAGCTTAGCTTTTGTTTCTGGGAAGCGGACAAGGTCAGCATACAGTAAATGTGCTTAACACCTTCAAAAGGATACAGTAGGGCACATTTTCTCAAATATGAGCTACATGATAAGCATGCAATAATCTTACAGTTGTCAGCCACAGATAAGCATTTGGTGATTGTACAATGTTAATCGTCTGTGTTTTGTTTATGTCCCTCTAATCTGGCCCTACAATAGCATTTGCCTCGTGGTAGGTAGGACTGAAATGAAAGTTAAATAAATTAGTTCATACGAAGTGACAGGGCCGTACTCAGCACTCAGCCAACATTCAGTAAGTGTTACCTAGCTGTTACTCCTATTAGCCCACAGAGAAACTGAGTACCCTTCTCTTCTACAAGCTTAAGAAAAAGACAGACATCTCAGATTCTGGACTGCTTGGAGCCATCCCTTTCAAAAACACAAATGGCGCAAGAGAAAAGGTCAAATATTACAACCAGGCACGAAACTCTGGATCCTTTTGTGTTTGTTCCATAAACATTACCTGGTTCTCTTTTACATGCTCGAGTGGGTTGGACAGCAATGAAGAGGGACAAGAATCCCTGCCCCTAGTGAGCTCGGGTCTAGTGACAGACTCTGCTATGAGAGGTGCCTGATGCCACCTGATGGGAAGAGCTGGAAGAGCTGAAGGCAGCTCTGAGTTAAGGATGGTTTGTCTCTGGGGCTCCAGCTCTTGTTCCTCCCCTCTGAGAGTCACCCTCCTTTTCCAGGTAATTCTCCTCACTTCCCTACAACGCTTCCCCCCCACAATCCGTGCTAAGATGTTTTAAGCTAGTAACATAACCTGTCCAAGGATATTTGGATTTTAAGAGCAGTCTAGAAGACCTCACACTCTGAGGGCCAGATAAAATCTCACCCCTTGCCCTTTTCGACTTTAAAATTCTCAGTTGAAAACTTAGTTCAACAACCTGGTTTGAGGATGGCGGTCAAATGATCATTAGGAAAAAAAAAAAGAAATTAGTAAGTGATACAAGTTCATGTTCTAAAAGACTGACAGGGCTTTGAAAAATAAAAACAGAGCAGTATGAAATGTAAGCTACTGCTCCCCCCAACCCCAGTGAGTTGTAAACAGACGTGCCTTCAATGCCAAGGGCACCAAGAGGTTGAATTCAGGACCACATTTCTTCCACGATACCAGACATCATGGTCACAACAGCTGTTACGGAAACAAACTCCATAAAATAGGGCTGCTTTTTGAGGATTGCCTGAATTTCTGAAAAGATCTCCCTGGATGAAGCACTGGGTTGAAAAACTTTAATTACACCTGTGCTACTCTTCAGTGTCAAATAATAGATCCTAAGTCTTAAACGATTTTGTTATGATTCGAACATTAAAATGATGCTCTCACTTTTGGTAGCTTTTCTGAGTGCTTCCTTCTCCTCTTTCCCTTCATTACCATCAATAATCTAGAGATAAAAAAGTTTAAAAATATAAATATAAATAAAACTTTCCTACTCAGGGGGAAAATGAAAGAGTCCAAATATCTTTTAAATAAAACGAATAGCTAGATGAGCAGAGGCACAGAAGAAATGTGTTCCAACCCACCAAAGTGGCCACTAAGACCTGAACATGTCAGGCCCTGTCTAGATTAAGTTACAGGTCCTTATCCAGCATCAAATATGGATCCTAAGAGCTTACCGCTTAAAATCTTCCAAACCACAAAGCTCCCTCCCTGAAGTTTGTCAACATTTCCATTGGAGAGGAGGGGACAACTCAAGTTCTCCATTCAGCGTGACCCACACCTCCCTCCTTTCTCTAATCAGTTAAACTTGTTGGGAGACAAATGATATCTCCTCCTCACATTCAGAGAGAGAGCCTCTTCGTAAACTGTTTGAGACCCTCCCATGTTGCCCAATCCATTGGAAAAGTATTCTGGCACTAGTAGGGGGCCTGGCACAGAGCTATGTAATATGAACTACATAAATGTTACTTCAATTGAACTGAATAGTCTGAGAGACCCATAGCAAAGACAGGCACACGGATCTACTGAATTTGGCCCCATCGGAATGCCACCCCCAGTGAACAATGTGGATTTACTGAAGACATTTACTTCCCAGTGACTGAGGTTTCTGTTCATTAGACTTTTTGGTGAACAACATATCTGGTTCAAAATAGGAAAACTGCTCAATTCGATGACTAGCCAGGGAGGCGAGAGGGATAGTGACTCTCTAAAGATAAATCAACTGACAGTGACTGTATTCCACCTGCATTTCCCAAACCATCATTCTCTTAGCTCCTGCTGCACAGCTCTTTTCTGATCCAGCGAGTTGAACCAGTTTCCGAGTCTAACTGGCATAGCAGGAGAGGCCTCTTGGCTGGAGAATGCTTCTTCCAAGCCTTCTGCTTTGTCTAAATTGCCCAATCCATGGACTTGGGGGAGGTCCAGGCTATCCCCTTCCAGTGACTGACTTTTCTGAGTCAACCACAAATTCCCGGTTAATCACTCTAGTTCCAATAAAACTGGGTAATTCAGCCTCTTATTTTGCAGTTAAAAATGTCCCTGAGTATAACAGCCTTAAATTGACTACACTTTGCAAATATCAGCCAAACTGTTGGGGTTTTCCGAAGTTACTCTGAAAAAAACAGTGATACTGTGTAGACTAATTACAAAAGGACAAAAGGACTGCAAGATTTTTGTTTAAAAACAAACATGGGGAAAGGTGGGGTGTGGTAAGTTTAAAACAACAAATTCAAGATTTTATGGCCTATGCAGAGAGGATTATCTTAGCTTTAAAAACTGAGAAGTGCATATTCGTTCTGCTGCCTCATGGGATCATAACATTTCACACCTCGAATAGGACTCAGAGGTGAACAGTCCAGCCCGTATTTATGCAGCTTTCAAAGTCACGGTGCAAACCTCAGAGGAAGAAAGCTGGGTATGTGTTCACTTTGCCCTGTTCCCTGGAAGCCTGGGGAACCAGCAACATAGCAAAGGTCAAACCACAAACTATTTCTGTCAGTAAACTAAATAGTCCATATTTTTAGTACTAGAAACATTACAAAGGGGCAGATTTTGAAAGAAGCTCTTACTATACAGGATGGTGAGATATATATATATAATTTTTTTTTTTTTAATGATCCTTTGGTTTCAACCTTTCCACCTCTGCAGTAGATCAGGTAGATCCTTGGTTCTCCCTACTTCCCTAACCCAGACTATTCTCGCCCTTTCTTGATCGTGGCAGTGACTTCCGGGATTGATCCTGTAGTGAACTTTTTCCCACAAAGCTGCCACAAGTCAAAATCTAGAGCTCAGAAGCAAAGAAAAGCAAACAACACACTGTCAAGGGATTGTGTTGCTTCGTCTCATTGCCATCACCAAACACCTGAAGTTGGATACTTTACAAAGCAAAGAAGTTTCCTTAGCTCACTATGTTGGGGCCTGAAAGTCCAAGATCAGGTAGTCCCACCAGCTTGGCCTCTGGTGAGGGCCCCACGACTGTGTTACACATGGTGGATGGCACCAAAGTGGAAGTGCACACAAGTGGAGAGACAGGAGGCCAGAGGGCAGGCGGTATTGCTTCCTCTATTACAACACATGCTTGCAAGAACTCACTGTGGGACACCAGATAGATCTCTTCCAAGGCTGATGCCCCCAAGAATCTAATCACCTTCTACCAGGCCCCACCTCTTACAAGATTGCAGTGCCTCAGTCAGGTGTAGTGGTAGATACCCATAGTTCCAGCACTCTGGGAGGCTGAGGCAGGAGGATCATAAGTTTGAGCCCAGCTTGGTCAACCTAGTGACTTAGTGAGACCCTGTCTCAAAATTTTAAAAAAAGGGCTGGGGTACAGCTCAGTGTGAAGGCCCTGGGTTCAATCTCCAATATTGCAAAGAAAAAAGAGATTCTATAACCTTCAACACTACCATGCTGGGAGCAAATTTCAGCTCGTGGACCTTTGGAGACACACTCCAGCCATATCCAACCATGGCAGAGATTTATACAAGGTAAAATAACTCCTCAAAAAGCGAAGGACTAATGAATATAAAACACAAGCTGGTAATAGCTTACAGGAAGGAGACACAGGGAAGACACATACAGACAGAGCAATGAAATTGGTAATATTTTTGTTCTTTTTTTATTTTTTGTGGTGCCAGGGATTGATCCCAGGGCCTCAAGCATGCTAGGCAAGTGCTCTACCACTGAGCTGCAGCCCCAGCACTTTTTAAACCATTTAAATTTTGAGACTAGATCACACTAAATTGCCCAGACTGGCCTTGAACTAGCGATCCTCCCGCCTCAGCCTCCCGAGTAGGTGGAATTATAGGCATATTTCATCATGCCCAGGTTGTTGTTCTTCAATTAGACTATAATTCTTTACTTCTTATATTGAATAATAGGTTCACGAATATTCATTCTACTACTCTGGTTCATAATTTATGTATGTGATATGTATTCTTTTTAAGTAATAAAATATTACATAATAAACTAGTTTAAGTGAGGTGAGTTAATTAAGTAAACATTGTTGTGGCCATTCTGTAGTTATGACAGTGATGTAGAAGTGGTAAGAATATGACCACAATTTAGGGAACTTTGGTTTATGGTAACAAACTCATATTTCTTAGCAGACCATAGGAAGTATATTCTGATTCAAGTTCACCTTTCTAGTAATTTCTCCTGCTGGCTTCCTCCCCAATCTTCCAAATAAACCGTAATCTTTCATGTTTCTGCGTCTTTAAATGGGCTCTTCCCTCCTGTGACCGTCTCGCCTCCCCTCGATGAACTCACACCGACTCAGAGAACTCAGCTTCCCCAAGACGCTGGGCTCCATCCTCGCTTCTCTGGACAGAGTTGTTTTCACTTTGCAAGTCCAGGCGTCTCACCTGTTCCCGTCACCCTGTCTCACGGCGCTCTCGCATTAAGTGTTTCATTTTCCCTGCTTACGGATCCCTCCGCCTAAATGCAACCCTTAGGGCCAAAGCGCGCTCGACTCGGCGCTCCCAGTACCTGCGGCAGAGTGCAGCCTGGAGAAGGTCTGGAGAAGGTCTTACTGTTCTCAGTAAGTAGCAGACAGTGACGCTAATAAGTCTGCCCTCGCCTGAGTTGCATTTGAATTCCAGCTCAAGCTGCCAAAGAATGTAGCAATTTCAAGATAGTCTTCAATCAGAGAACAGTGGGAGACAAACAAGCAAATACATTAAAGAGAGGAAAGATTATGGAGACAAAAAGCCACCAGTGGGGCGAGCGGAGAAAGGAGCGTGGATTACTGCTGACGGTGAGCCTCCGTGCAGCAGGGTCAGGAGGCTGGCGTGAGGCGCAGCCGGAGCAGAACCGTGGAAGCGCACGTGCAGAGGAGAGTGGAGACCACGGCTTTGGTGGACACAGGAGACTAAGGACAGCTGGTTTGGGAGGCGCTTCCATTTTCCTCTTGCATGATTTAGTGAGCACTACATATATATATATATATATATATATATATATATATATATATATATATAAATTTTTTTTTTTCCTACTCAGGAGTGAACCCAGGGCCTTCTTGCTGAGCTACATTTCCACCTCGTTTTAAATTTTTTTTTTTTTTTGACATAGGGTCTTGGTAAATTGCCCAGGCTGAAATCCTCCTGCCTCAGCTTCCCAGAGTGCTGGGGTTTCAGGCGTGCACCACTGTGCTCTGAGTACTGCATTCAATAAGCATGGGATGAGGTTCTAGGAGTGCCCAAGGATTATTAAGATTTAGTCCCTGCCTTTCATGAACTCACAGCCTACTAGAGGAAAACTTGGCATATTCATAAATAATCACAAATTAGAAACAAATTAGAAGGTGATAAGTAGCCTGGGTGAAGTATAGCCAAAGAGGCATGGAAACAGAGGGGCAAAAGAGAAGTCTTTATTTATTCATTTAAGTTTTTCAAGACAGGTCTCACTGTATAGTCCAGGCTGATCTTGAACTCCCTATGCAGTCCAGGCTATCCTTGAAGTCAGGGCAATCCTCCTGACTCAGCCTCCCGAGTGCTGGGATTACAGGAGTGAGCCACCAGGGAGAAGAATATTGTGAGCACAAAGTGAGTCCTGAGAACTTCGTTCATAGTATACCTTTTTTATTCTTCAGTAAATTGTCTAGAAGTCTTTGAGTTTGTCCCAAATAACAAATACTTCAATGGCCTATAATTTTTTTTTATAATACTTAAGGGAATTAGGCCACAACACAGAAAAATAAAAGTCATATACCGAGAAAGAAAAAAGTCACAATTGTGCATTTTAGCAAAAATTATATGTTGCCAAACAATACGGGCTTTCAGCATTGGATGCAATAACAGAGAACACAAATGTAAATTTTTAAAGATACATTTTGAAAAGGACCTCGGGAGTGTGGGTTTGCATTAATCACACATGATGGCTCAGGACGTATCCCCCTTTGGTTAGTGCGTGGAGACCCTTACTTATCATTTGCTTGTCTTTAGCTGGTCAGGCTTTTATTTCGTTTTTGTTTTGTGGTATTGGAGATTGAACCCAGCATCTTCCCTCTGAGCTAGGTCCCCAGCCTTTTTGATTTTTAATTTTTAATTTTGAGACAGCATCTCGCCAAGTCCCTAAGTTGCCCAGGCTGTGTTTGAACTTGTGGTCCTTGTGCCTCAGCGTCAGGGCACTGAGGTTACAGGTGCATACTACCAGGCCTGACTAGTTACACCACAGCGTATTGTGTGCTTCTGCCAAATGTGACACAGTAACTGGTACTGGACTTGTACTCTGACTGTAAACAACTAGAAAACTGGATATGACATGCAAAAAAAAAATCACCTTTCAGCCGTTGGAAACAGGAAATATGAGAAAGTGACCGCATGACCCCTTGGAAAAACGAATCCGATTAAATGATCCTGTGATCTTTCTAGCTTTCTACACGGAGATGTAGAGTGTGGAGATCTCACTGAGTCGAGGGGACAGAAAGCAGAAAAACAAGCAGGGGTAGCTCACTGGTAGAGTGCGTACTTGGCAAGCTTGAGGCCTGGACTCGATCCCCAGTACGAGAGAAAAAAGAAATGAAAAAGAAAGAAGGAAAGAAAGAAGAAAGGAAGGAGGAAAAAAGGAAGGAAGGAAAGAAGGCTTAGGGTTAGGAAAGAAGGGTTAAAACACTACACGAAAGCATATCATGATCAAATTTCTGAAAAGGAAGGAAGAGAAAGTAGGAAAAACAAAACCAAGATCTAGACATACAACAAAATAAAAAAAAATGTCCAGCATACAGTTAAAAAATACTAGATAGCAAAAGAAGGAAAATGTAATTGGTGGCCAGGAGGGAGAGAAGTAAGCCACTAGAAACAGAATAAGAATTAGTAATTAATAATTAACTTATTATCCAAAACATGACCCACAGGATAGCATCTCTCTGACATGCTGAAGATCAAAACATGATCTAGCAGGCTAAAAGCAAAGTGTCATCAGCCAGCCTGAGTTCTATATTTAGCAGAAAGGTCTTTCTAAAGTGAAGTCTATGACCACAGCAAAGTAACACGGACTGGTTTTACCCTCCTGCGTTAAACCACAAAAAAGAAAAAAACCAGGTACAATATAGGAGCGAATGGTTTTCGCATTTTGGAAAAGAGTCAGAGCAGGACGACAATCACTGAGAGAGGCCAAACCACCAGGTGTGCGGCTTACTGAAGAGAGAAATTCCGGACCTCAGTACAGGAGAGAAAAACCCACATGGGCCAGGTAGTATGAGACCTCAGATAGAACCCACATCGTGAATAGTAAAATTATGAGGAAAGAAAGGAAATGTATAAAGAATCAAAACAAAACTTCTAGGCATGAAAACGATAATGTATAAAATCAAAATGACTGGATGGGATTAACAGGAAACAAGATAAAATAGAATAAAAAGTCAATTTGAAGACATAGAACTATCCAAAATGAACTACCAGGAGAGGAAAATGGCTAAATAAAAAATAACAGAACGGCAATAATCCATGGGCTAATACGAGGTTATCTAAAATATATACAACCAGAACTCCAGAATGAAAGGAGAGAGGTGAAACAGAAAAGTATTTTGTTTTGTTTTTGTTTTTTGGGGGCTGGGGATCAAACTTGGGGCCTTGAGCTTGCTGGGCAAGCACTCTAACCACTGAACTAAATCCCCAACCCCCAGAAAAGTATTTTAAAGAAACGAATTTTAATTTGTTTAATTTTAAATTTTTGGCTAAAATTTTAAAGCATCTTGAAAACTATAAAAATCGTATTTAAGAATTAGAACAAATATCAAGTAAATGTACTTTAAAACGCTACCCAAAAGCACATCATTATCAAATTTCTGAATGTTACTGACAGAGAAAATCTTAAAAGGAAACCTAGTAGAATAAAAAAGACACACATTAAAAAAAAGTCAGGTAATTTGTCAGAAACTATATAAACCAGAACAATGATTCACGATACTTAAGCAAAAGAAAATTACCAGTGTAGAGTTCTACAGCTAGAAATTCAGACAAACAAAACCTGAGAGAATCCACCACTAGCAGATGTTCCTTACAAGAACTGCTAAAGCAACAGCAGAAGGAACGAGGGAACCAAGAACAGATGTGATGAATAGAACACAAAGACAAATAAATGCAAAATTATTTTTGCATGCTCACAAAACAAACCCAGTCACGTTTAGACCACATTTAAAACAGATACTACATTATGAGAAAGTGGATTTTATTCAAGGAATGTAGATGGTATAATACTTTTAAAAAGCAAATAAATGCAATTCACCATATAAATATATTAAAAGAGATGGAGGGAGGGAAGGGGAAGTAAAAAGAATTAAGATGTGTTATGTATACATACCAGTTCCCCACACTGAATACAATCTTTACTACAAACACTACTTAAAAATAAATAAAATTAACTCCGAATAAATAAAACCTATTATCATCTCAGTAGATATAGAAAAAAGCTTTTGAAAAAGTCAACCATTCAGCCACGATAAATACACTCAGCAAATTAGGAATATAAAGGAACTTTCTCAAATTTATAAGGGCCATCTACCTGAAACCTATAGGTAAGAACGTGCTTAATGATAAAACACTGAGCCTTTTCCCCTTAAATTGGACACAAGCCGAAGCTGGCTGCTCTTACCATTTCTAGTTAATGTTATATTAGAAGTGCTAGTCAATGAATAGAGAGAGAAGAAGAAATCAAAGGGATACAGAAATAGAAAAGAAAATGGGACACAATGGTTGTCTTTGTAGAAAAATCTTCCTTCACCCCTTTCTTCCCTTAATACTAATTTTCATAGCTCTTAAAAGTACGTACTTATTGTCGAGAACTTAGAGACATAGAAAGTAAAATTCAAATCAAATCTTATCCTTCAGATAACTATTAAAATAATAGTGCATAATTTTTAGTGTCTTCTTTTGTGCATATATATATAGAGTATGCTCCTTATAGCTTATGTTAACAGCTATTTCACTTAATGATAGAACGTAAATGTTTACCAGATCATTAAATATTTTTTCAAAAACATAAATTTTGTTGGTTGCATAGTATTGCAGTATATAAATATACTATAATTTATTTAACCAACCTACAGACCGTTGTCAACTGCTTTTGATACTTCGATATTAAGAACAACACGTACATCTTCTGATTCTTTTGTAATGATAAGTTTTTTTTTTGAGACAGATTCTCATTATGTTGTCCGGGGTAGCCTTGAACTCTCCAAGTAGCTGAGGCTGACCTTGAACTTGCAATCCCCTTGCCTTAGCATGCTGGGTGCTGGGATTACAGATGTGCACAGATGTGCATCACCGCGGCTTAGCCTGGTCGGGAAGAGAGAAGTGGTGGGACCCTGGAAACGAGGCAGCACAGACCTGAGAGGTCCTCTCTGACTCCTGTGAGGTGCAAACAGCATGAGAGGACTCAGACACCATGAAGAGCTGGCCAGTGGCCTTCCTCACAGCAGCCCGTTCTGTGTTCCTCAGGGTATTTCCTTTTCCTTCTTTTATTCAGCCCAAGTTCGCGCTTCAGAACCAGTCTCTCTCTTACCTTTCATTTTTACTTTTCCAAATAAACTTTGTCATCAGTTTTGCTTGCCTTGTTCAGTTCTCTGTTTGAGACAGCAAAGAACCTGGGAACCAACTCCAGAAGGAGGGGCAAGCCCCCTCAAGTCTGGTGACAGAATTTCTGTGACA
This sequence comes from Hystrix cristata, assembly GCA_004026905.1. Classification (NCBI taxonomy): domain Eukaryota; kingdom Metazoa; phylum Chordata; class Mammalia; order Rodentia; family Hystricidae; genus Hystrix; species Hystrix cristata. Next base: position 23,459 of record PVJO010007673.1, read on the forward strand.
CTCTTTTGCACTCTGAAGCATATTATCAAGTTGCCATCCAAAAACTGGCCGTGTGCGATGGGTGCTCATTCCCACGAATCTCCACCAACATTGTCTTAAAAGAATGATGGCTACATCAGTGAAAGTTACGTTGATTTAAAAATTTAAAACATGTACACCTTACATTCGGCAATTCCACCTGTGAGCATTACTCCCAAGTGTGTCAAGTAAGGCAGAGTCAAAGCTATTCACTTCAGCGTTGTTTATAATAGGAAAAGCCTGGAAACAACTTAACTGTTCACTAAGAGGAATCTGGCTAGAAAGAACGGGGCAGCTCCCTGTGTACTGAAGTGGAAAGTTATTTCAAAAAGGAAAGTTATTCCAATTTTAGTCTCAAATTTAACAAAAAGCAAATAGGAGTATACGATCCTACTACTGATATAAAAAGATAGTAGTAGGAAGAATGCACACACATAAACACAAAATACAGAAAGTGACTCTGTAAGTGTATGTAATAGTTGCTCCCAGAGTGTGGACAGGGTGTCTGGGGAGAGTGCAGGGTGGAAGGTCTGCTCTTCGCTGTCCGGCCCTGCTTTTGCTTGAGGTGTTTTCCTGTTTGTAGGGAGGGGAGAAGGGTGTCCCTGTCATGCTGCATACCAAGGTGCATACGGTATGCCCTGCGTGCAAGGTGTGCCCTAGACTTTGGGAAGCCAAGACCCAAGAGGAGGAATAACAAAGTGTCCGAATTTCTGCACAGACACTCAGTTCTGCTTCTTCCTAGCTGACCTCCTCAGAATGGGCAAACAGTATTATTACTCCTCAGGGTTGTTCTAAAGAACCAGTGAAGACACACGATGTTTCACAGTGGCAAAACAATATTTAAAAACAGCATACTTACTCAGCAAATATATACCGAACATTTACTATGCCCCCTGGCACTGAGTTAAAATGGTAATAACTTCATATTTTATTAATAATTCTCCTTTCACCATTGTTATGATTGCTCCTTACTGAAGGCCAGTGTGCCTGTTTATCTGTGTTCCTGGCCCATCCCTGGACCCTGCCCATCCTGACTGTTTATACTCTGGTAACTAGAACAGAAGTTATCAGAAGGCCCAGGACCTCCCTGATTCAGCCTCCCCACATGATTTACTTGTTCACAGGGTATTTCAATTGATTTGTTTTGTTTTGTTTTTTGCATTACAGGGAGTGAAACTACAGCCTCATGCATGCTAGGCAAGTGCTCGCCCATTAAGTCACACCCCGGCCCTAAATATTTTTTAGATGAAAAGCAACATTAAAAAAAATCAGTAACTTTTAAAGCCCAGGTTTTTTTGGGTTTGTTTTTTTTTTTTTCGCTTCCCTAGATAAATCAGAGGACCTGATGACAATGCTCCATGGGGCTCTGGCGCCCCACAGGCTGCTGGCCCAAGCAGAGCTGGCCTCCTCGGCCGGGCTGCGTGGTTGTCTGCTGACACAGTCCTCGCTCATCCCATTTCCGTCCCTGCCCGGGCCTGTGGACAGCTGAGTTTTCCACACCTTCTAGAACAATGCCTGTGGGTGCTTGGCGATGACGGCTCCTGTCTCCCTCAGCTCACGAGCCAGCCTGGAAACAGAGAGGGTTTCCTGTTGCTGTCAGCACTGTCCTGCTTTGCTCAGGGGCCAGGTCCAGGTCCGGGAGCCCCAGCTGGACTGAGGCCTGGCACAGAGGAGACAATGATGAAAGCTTGGAAAGCGGAGCCTATAATGCAACTCGTAAGGAACTGGATTTTTTCCTGGAAATAAGAACATGGGAGGGGATGACTGAATTGGCATCTTCAAGGGAAGAAAGGGTAACTAAGAAGGGAGTGACGCCCAGCTGCTCGCATCCCAGACCCAGCCGAGGAAATGTGTTGATCCCTGTGAGCTGTCTAATAAGAACCTAGAAAAGCTCCCATCCACTCCTGGCCTTCACTTCCCTGCCTGAAACTCAAAAAATGAGCGAGGTGACTCCTTGAATTCTTCCCATCTTCAATTCTTCATGTCTTCTCCCACCACATTCTTTTTAAATTTTTCTTGTCTTGTCAGAAGAAAGTTCTAGAGAGCTTTCCTGAATACGAAAATGTGGCACGCGTCTCCTAGAACTCTCTTTGGCAGCTGCTCTCCGGGATGTCGCAGCGGTGGAAATGTCTGCGTCCTCTCCCTAACCCTACAGCTGGAATACAGTGGGGAAAGTGCTGACAATTCTTTCCCAGGTTAACTTCCTGCAGGTCAAGTTGCTATTGGTGTCGTTAGTTCAACAGACTCTCAAAGAACAATTTGGAGGGCTGCGTCAAGTACGAGACTTATATAGATTCAAACACCCTGCGGTGGACTTATTATTGTGGTCAACTTGAGCCGGAACGCCCAGCCGGACTGAGTTGGTGTGACTCCGGGCATAGAGGATCCACCTGAGGGTTGTTGCCGACACAGCATGAAGGAGAGCGGGAGCAGAAAGTAGCTGTTTCCAGGAGAAGCTCCGCTGCGGCTGGTTCTCCTGAAGGGAGCTCAGCTGTTCTCCTCACAGAAGGAGCTCGGGGCCTCGCTGTCGTCGAGGATGGCTGCTGTTTTCTTTGGGGGAGCTCTGGTCTTCATCTCTGCTGCGAGCATTGTATCCCAGGTCCAGTAAAGGTTTCTTCAGCCAGCATCTGCAGACACGGACGTACACAGGACAGTGCTGTGGGCTCCCAGCCCTTGATGGATCTTTTGGGTCTCCAGTGCCTAGACAGACATTTGGCACTCTTCCTGTATTTAGCTTATGGGTGAATATTGTAACTTATAAATGTCCTGTATTAAATCTGCTCTCTTGCAAACCACTGACTCTGGAAAAGTAACTAATACACGCCCCCCGGAGTATGCGTTCTTACCTGTTTTTACTTAGTTTTGAAGATAATGGCAAGTTCTCATGCCTCTGCCTGCTGTGAAATCTGTAGGTCAGTGCAGGACGTCACGACCATGGGGCGGCACCTGGTACAGTGCATCAGAGCACAGACTCTCGCTGGTAGATGGTTACAGACCTCTCCATGCTTCAGAACAACACTAACCCCCTTTATCATGAGTCAAATGGGCGCCACGTGCTAGTCATGATCATCTTCATGACCTGGGAGGTGGCTATTGATACGCTCATCTGACAGATGAACTCGGAGAGTTCTGAATTCAGTGGTCTTTCCTGATTATAGCTGTAAAAATGGGGTCATTGTTAACTTCAGTCTGGGGGACAACCAGGACGTCACTGGTCAAGGATCTAAACTGGGAGGTGGGGGCGGGTGGACCAGTAGGGATGATTCAAGTGACTAAACCTTTGGTTCTGTGTAAATCTTGTGGACAAGAAGAATGAAGTGTAGTGGTGAATCTCTAGTCCATCATTAGGGACTGAATGAAATGTTTGCATACCCCAAATTTCATGTTTTGAAACACCAAACCCAGTATGGCTGTGTGTTCAGGTGGGGCCTCTACACTACCTTAAATATGGCATGATTTCTTTTATATCAGAAACCTGAAGTATAAGTAAACTAAAGAGCAAAAGAAAAGAATGATAATAAGAAACAGGAAGATAGATCTTTCACAAATAGGAAGGGGACCAGAAGATGGAGGGAGAGGAGAGGGAGGGGAAGGGAAGGAGAAATACAAAGACTCAAAATGTCTTATGTACATGGACCAACTCCAGGATGAAGGTAATTATGTACCAAAAACATATACTAATAAAAACAAATGAATAAGTAAACGAAATAAGTTATAATCAGAATTTTCCACTGAAACTACCATTGAGTTATATGCAGTAACTCACTTGCTATTTGACCTTTTTTTCCCCAGGGAGAAAAAGGTAGGAAAAAATCATAGTTACTTAGGTTACAGGCACATGCTTGTTGTTTACTGTATCCTTTTGCTTTAATAAAGAGGCATAAATATGTTGGGAGAATTTTGAGTCAGGAGGTTTCAGTGTGTTTTCATTGTTCCTGTTACCTCACTAGCAAAACAGAGACAAAGCTGATTCCTTCTTAAACCTTCATAAAGAACTTGAACCACTTCTTTTTCCTGGAGAGATTATGCATCTGATAACCTTTTATCGAACTATCTAACCCTTCCTCTGTCAGGCCCAAGATAGTGGGGTTCCTTTTTTCTTCTCAACTTTTTTATTTCTTTGCCTGTTGAAAGTCTTCATCTTCCGGCTGGTGTGGGCATTTTACTCTCTCCCATGCCGGGCCCTGAGGAGCTTGTCCTGGGCCGTGCACAGGCACATGTCGGTGCTGTAAGGCACATTAAGAACACCTCAAAACGATGACTTGATTCTTTGTGTGGATTATAAAATGTGGGGGCAGGGACTGGGTCTTTCCTTAACCCCAGCGCTTAGCAGATTTTTTCCCTTGTAGTAGGTCAAGCAGACCACGTGGAGAGGATGGGTCCTACGGAGGGTGCAGAAGGAAAAGAGCTGTGCTGTTCTCGCCCTTCCTTCCTTCCCTCCTTCCTTCATTCCCTCCCTTCCTTCCTTCCTTCCTTCACTTCCTTCCTCCCTCCCTTCCTTCCTTCCTTCATTCCCTCCCTTCTTTCCTTTTTCCCTTCCTTCATGCCCCCACCTTTTGTACTAGAGATCGACCCCAAGAATCTCTGAACTACATCCTCAATCTTATTTTTTATTTTATTTTGAGACAGGTTCTTTCTAAGTCGTCCAGGCTGGCCTTGAACTTGTTATCCTCCTGCCTCAGGCCCTAGCTGGGACTACAGGTGTATACCACATGCCTGGCTTGTTATTTCATCTTTTATCTTTAATAGTGAATCAAAACATCTACTCTGCCTGCTGAAACCTCATGTGTTAAGGCTAGGAATGACTGAGACACTGGAGGGAAAACGAAGTACACAAAGTTCATCATGACAGACATGCAAGACAAAGAGTTTCACATTGTCTGCACAGCTCAGGCCCCAGGTCCTCACTCTTGGCTAGGAATGGCTGGTGCCGACTCTAGTTGACAGCTCAGAGGCAGGGGATGCTGGCATGGGAAGACTTTCTCTCCAGAGACTGGAAACCTCTCATCAGGGAGTCCCCAACATGTAACTAGAATGACCTAGCCAACCTTAGCAGAGAGATAGTCCAACCACCTCACACTTGGTCGGGCAGTTGTATACAACCAGCGCAGCTCTGCTGGTACAGAGCTGCTGCCCATTAGCTCTAGGGTGAGCTAAATGTTTTCACACTCCTCAGATAAAAGCCACCTTTGTGGATATGGCTAGATCAGGAAAATTAAAATTCAGCCTGTCCAGTTCATTAGAAGACTATACATGCCGCCATGAGAGTTACATAACAACTAAGGCACTCAGGGGGGTTGGGGCACAAGACCCTACTCTAAATCAGACATGCATTTAGCGAATGCAAATGTTGCTCTTAATTTTACAGAAAGCATCAGGGAACCAAAGAAATAATTCTCGCAGAAATCCTTCTCCGACACAAATATAGCAAACTGACACACAAATGCATACCTTTGTCATTCCAAGCCTTCAGACACTGCAAAGACTAGATTTAGAGCAACACGGTGTGTAGTCCAAGTAGAAGATTTTGTTTATACTGTAGTAATCACATAATGTCATGAAAAAAATTAATTTCTAGACGGCCTGGCATAAATTCTGTACATTGAGAAACAGTGATGAAGAGAGTGAGTGTAACCGAGCACAAGGATCCAACCCAAAGTGTTCTTCAGGTGACATAGAATTCTTGCACATATTTGAGGCACGTGCTCAGAGAGGAAACTCCCATACATGGAATGCGTCTATGGGATATGCCAAACTAGAATTTCTTGAATTCTATTGAAGGATTGTGTAAGTATTCACTTCAACTGAAAGCACCTTAGTTCCTCAAATGCCATTTATGGAACAAATTCATTCAGAATCCAGCTGAGAGTCTGGAAGACATTCGGTGGCCTCATAATGGTTGAAATATGTAAGTCCATTCATTCGCTGCCATTCATTCTACTTCCCAGGAGAAACCCACATTTCTCAAAAGTCTCTGCACAATTTCTAATATGTTTGATACATGGTTTGGGTATGTGGCCAAGGCTGCTAGTAGTTAGTTGACCCCAGTACTTCTTCTTCCATTTCTACTTGATGTCAGAAACTTAATTTTATTAATGGAAGTTGTATACCCATGTAAGACTACGTCTTCCACCTTTCTTACAGCTGTAAGTATGGCAAATTTTTGATCAATGAAATACAAGCAGAAATGTTATGTAGGAAGTCCAGGGCATGTCCTGCAAAGGTGGGACCAGCTCTTCCCGTGAGACCTAGCAGTCTGTAGCAATAAGGGCCACATCGCGAGGATGTGTGGAACAGCCAGAGAGCTAGAAGAGGCCTGAATCTCTGTGAAATTCAAGCTGTGCCATATAACACCTGGGTAGCCATTCTGTGGAATTCTTATGCATGAGACAGAAATAAACTTCTACCTGTTTTAGCCACTGTTACCTTTGTTCTGTGCATCCATTTTTATGCTAATGAATATGCTCAGTGTAAATCAAAAGTAGTACATTGTTAGCTGTATGGTTACTATCAGCAGGTAGATGACACATGGGAGAAGGGATATCTGACATCCTTAAGAATGAAGATCGTAAAAAGCAACAAGAGCAACAGCAAAACCCCCCCCAAAAACCAATTAAGTTCAGTGTGGCGGTGCACGCCTGTAATCCCAGCACTCAGGAGACTGAGGCAGGAGGATGGCCTCAAGTTTGAGGCCAGCCTGGGCTACATAGTAACTTCAAGGCTAGCCTGAACTACATAGCAAGACCCTGTCTCAAAAAACCAAAAAACCAACACCCCCCCAAAAAAAAGAAAAAAGAAAAAAAAAAAACCAAACCTATAAATAGATTTCCATGCAAATCCTTTCAAGGCATAGTGTTTAATTACCCCTACGTAAGTAAATTGCCCTACATCTCTTCAGTAGGTTGTTAAGGGCCTCAACACAGAGCAGGTAATTAGAATCACCTGAATTAATAATGCTGCCTGGAGCCATCAAAAATAGCAAATTATGTTTGCTTTAAGAAGTATCACAGGAATATTTTAATTCGAAACACCTTACTCTTCTAAATATTTTTCTTCCCAAAAGAGTAAGCAAAAGGAGCAAGTTTTCTGGAAATTCTATGATATTAAACAGTACTTTTTCCCCAGATTGCATAATAAATGAGTTTTCACTGAATATGGTTTTGTTGGACTGTTGGGCTGATTTTTATGTAAGAATTATTTTCTCAAAATACTTCCATGTTTACATATTACAATAATTTCATTTCACTCTCCATGTTAACTAGACATACCTTTTTCCTGCAAAAAAAGTTAATAAAAAGGCACAAAATGATAGCATAAAAATCTCAAATAACAGCCTTGGAGACAACAAAATAAAGAGGGAAGTTGAGTTTTTCCTTCTCCCTTTACTTCCTGGAAAGTTGGGGGCCTTTTATTTAAATCCTGTGCGATTCTGACCTGAGCCGCAATTTACCCGGATGGGTGGCGAGAGCCAGCTCTTTCTGGCAAGGATCACAGCGGGGTCCCAGGCAACTTGATCTTTCACCAACCCAGATAAGTGGGAAACCTGTTGCAGATGAGAAAGCTGGTGAGAACTCTCTGGCTTCTCGCCATCCTCCGAGCAAGCCAAAGATGGCAGCAAAATAAACAATGGAAGCGAAAGGTTAAAGAACAGAAACATTAGAATAAAATCCCTTCCTACTGTCTTCACTCACTGTGAAATAAGCAACAGGAACTCTCCCCTCTAATGACCTACCTTTTAGGGCAGATGACTAGGCCACAGGTCTCCCTGCAATCTTTCAATTTCCAGGATTCTTCAGGTATTTTATCAATTATATATATTTTTTCCCACAGTATTTTCAGCTTCATGAGGGCAAGAACTTATCCACAGTATCATATCCCCATTACGGGGCCTGGGAAGTAGAAAGCACTCATATCCACGTTGAATGGAGAGAATAATGGGCAAATGAGTGAGTGACAGAACATATCGGGAGGAAGGTATGATTAGGCACATAACAGGAAAAGAAATTTTCTTTCAGGTGCTTACTGACTTACTGAAAATTGAAATAGTGGAATTTTCTGTTTAAAGTAAGCCACTCTTTGAAATAGTACTTGTACTTCCATAACTTGACAAACTATCAAGCAAATGGGAGTAGACAGCATTTCTTACATATGTACAAGCATTTCTTTGGCCTTAACACTTTGGGGATAATGGATGTACTATTTTTGTGTTTGTGTGCACTGTGGAAAACTTTTTTTGGTCATTCAGGAAGTTTAGGGGGGAGTTAAGGACCCCTTCGGGTTTATCATAGGTGATATATGAAGTCAAATTTATTTTTAAATAATACCAAAATGTTATTAGGCAAGGAAAATTTAACAAAAACTTATCCTTAACTCATACTCCCTCCAGCCTGACTTTTACTCTTATCAGGGTTCATTGGAAAGACAAGGAGAGAAAACTGTAAGGAGGAAACAGAGGAAAAGAAAACAGTGACAAGATGCAAATGCAGATTCTGAGAAGGTGGACCAAATTTGCCTTCTGAGGTCTGTCTCTTTACACAAAGTCACGTACACTTCTAATGCACATAGCTGCCCAGCTAGACCATACTTCTAACAAATGTTACTCCAAATAGATTACATAAATTAGGTGATAATAATATGCAAAAAACTGAAACTCCAAATCCAATAAAGGGTCCTCAGGAGCAGCTTTTCTTTGTGGTGGCACAAGGCCCAGGAACCCATTGGAGGTGGATGGATTTGCATTTTATACTTTCCTGTCCTTGCTCCTCACTGCTCTGATGAGCAACAGCAACCACAGAGCCCAGACATGAAAATGGGAAAAGGAGGAAAAGAGGCCTAAAAGTCATCCAGGCACCGAGTGATACACAGAGTAACAAGAATGTAGATGAAACCACAGCTCTGTTACCCACTTCCTTAACCAGAAACTTGGAACTCAGCAAAAACTCGGCCAGAAAATGGGGTGTACCAGGTGATGGGTATTACTGCTCCTTCTGTGTTTCTTGTTTTCCTCCTCCAGCTGCTTCTCCATCTTCATCCACGGACATTAGAGGCAGCCATGTGATTGTCTATGACAGTAAAATGCAAGTGGCTAAAACTGAAACCACAATGAGTTACTACTACACACCTATCACAGTGACTAGAGAGGAAAAGGGTGCCAGTACCCAATGCTGGGAGAACGTGGAGAAGTTAGATCCCTCACACATTGTTGTTGGGGACTCTGAGACACAGTCTGACAGTTTCTTAGGAACATAAACATATCATGCGGCCCAGAAGCAACTGGACTTGGGGGATCAACCCAGAAAGATGAAAACATATGATCACACAAAGACCTGAACACAAAAGTTTACAGAAACTCTACTTGTAACCGTGAAAACCAAGAATCAGGTTTCCTTTCAGTAAGTGAATGTTTCAACTGTGGCACATGCACAACACGACACACTACTCGGCAACAAAAAGGACATTGTGATGTTGTGAGACTGTAACAACTCCTAGTATTTATGCTGAGGGGAAAGAGACAATCCCCAAATGTACATGGTGCATAATTCCATTTATGTAACATTTTTTGAGATGACAAAACTTCAGAAGTAGAGGACAGATTAGTGGTGGCCAAGAGTTCGACATCAGGGAGGTGGCACGGGGCCATGAGCTTGGCCACAAAAGGACAACAGAAGGGATCCTTTTGGGATTTGATGGCTCAGTGTCTTGGCCATGGAAGTCACCAACACAGAGGCGGTAAAGTTGTATACAACTTAAGGCACACTTGTACATACAAATGAATACAAGGAAAACTGGGAAAATCTGATTGATATTTTGGTGGTGAATTTTTTTTTTTTTTTTTTTTTTTTTGGTGCTGGGGATCAAACTCAGGGCTTTGCACTTATTACGCAAGCACGCTACCACTTGAGCTAAATCCCCAGCCCCTTCTGGTAGTGATTTTATATGATAATTTAGCCAAATCTTACCACTGGGTGAAACTGGGTGACGCATACCATGAATCTCTCTGCCTTGTTTCTTACAACTGCATCTTAACTGTATAATTATCTTAGTTTAAGATCTGTATCTCTATGCAGCTTATAGCTTGATGGAGAGACAACCAAATCAACAACACCTGCCAGCAAACTAAACCAATCTCTTAAAAGATAATCCTGACTATTCTAGATATGTATATTTTATTTGCTTTCATTTACTCTCAAATTTGTATTTGTTTATTCTCAGGTCCATATCAAACCCCAAAGAAGCTTTTATTTTCATTTTAAAATATTTTAAATTTCATCATAAAGATAACATTGAATTGGAGAACAGAAAAAATATAGAGATAAAAATAAGGAAAATAAAATAAAAATCTCCACCCTCTAGAAGTAATTTAAATAATATGCCTTAAGAAATGTGCTATAATATATTTTTAGTTTTGCCATTTTTGTGTCATAATACATGAGCTCATGCATACGCCTTCATAAATTTCTGGGGTTTTGTTTCTTAGAGTCTATTCTTTGGTAAAGAATTTCTATTTTATTAATAACACTATTCCCACACATGCAAATTAGATCAGTAGGCCGTGTCAAGACCAACATGCATGTGAGGATATTAAACCTCAGTTTTGCACTTATGCAAATATTGCCAAACATGATTCTTCTACTCTAATGCATGATGCTCAGAAACATTCCCGGGTCCCGTTTTAGTCAGACTGCTGCCCCCAGGTTCCTGCGGCAAGTGGGGACCGCCGTGTGGGCTCAGAGACAGTGCCTGATACATTCCTCACAGCCCAGGGACGTAGCTAGCACTGCTCCTGGGTTCGCTCTGCTAAGCAGCAGAAAGTCCTCCAATTCAGATTCAGCGCTCGCCACTCCTGGATCTTTGTGGGCTTTCTGCACCTCCTTCTGAGAAGCATGTGCCTTCAGAAAGCTTCCTAAAAGCTTCTTTTCTTTATAGAAAAGGATAAAATGCTAACAAAACATACTCCTCAGGATAAAATTTTCGGCCTTTGCTCCATCTCCATTAGTGGGTGACATCATGTTTTTTTATATTCCAGAGTGTGAGCTGGTAATGGATTCGCCTGGGCGGCAAGTAATAGGCCCTGACATTTCAGAAAGTCTCCTAAGTAGCACACACTGGAAAGAACACTCTGCATAATTCAGGAGCCACCAAAAGGGGTGCATGATTGTAATTCTCAGTCTTCAGCCTCATGGTGCCAAAAAGAGCATCAGCCTTTCATGTCTACAAGCGGTAAAACAGGTAACTCCAATTGCACACAAGGAAGCGTGCAGTCACCTCCAGTCTGGGGAGGCATCAGAGTAGCACCCGGTGGGAGCCGCCTTGCCATGGTAGGGGGGGCGAGCATTAGTTCAAATGCTTTACTTTTGTGACGGTCTGGCCTGGAAAGGACCTGGGCCTTTTCTCATATTTCAGTGAACTGCATTTTGTCTGTGTTTTTCCCATTGCCCATCGATGGCTCCTTCTGTGGCGGAGGGGGATACAAGAGAGTGGAGAGATTGAAGAGACACTGTTTTTCCCCCTGTCTGTAGCTGTTTTCGCATCTCGGGTTTGCTCTGCCATGAAATCAGAAATGCAACTCTGCTTTTGGCAGAGAGCGCGGTAAGCCAGGGCCAGGGCACACGGCGACTGGCACCCATGTGTGGAGCCATTCCAGAGCCAGCACCTCAGTTTCCTCCCACAGAGCTGGGCCAGATACTCCAACAGTGAGGTTGCCAGGCTAATTTAAGATGTGATAGGAAACAGATTTTAGCACGCTAGAATTTTTAAAATGTTCCCAGACAGGAAATAAAAACAAGAAGGTTCCTAGGATATTATTTGGAAAGTAAGATGAAAGAAGAGTGGTGCATCTACGGCAGCTCCAGTAGCGGCAGAAATGAAGGCTGTCGGCAGGTGAGCTGGGGTCTCCGCCCTTTAGCGGGGGTGTCGGGGGGCGAGAGTCTCCAGGTGCCGCTGCCGCTCAAGTATCCTGCAAGCTGGGCGCAAAGCAGCTGCATTGGCTGCATGTGGGCTAATTTCAAGGAACAAGGTCTTCCCGCCCAAGGTGCACGTGGATCCTTTTGCCAGCTGTGCGTGTCTTCCTCATAACTGTGCTGAACGGGCACAGAACACCAGGCTTCAAATGCAGTGACAGTAGGAAAGAGGCCCTGAACCCAGCCCTGAGCGCCATTTAGCAGAACAGACTTAAAATCGAAGGGAGGAGGCAGCTCTGTCCCATTCACCTTTCCCCTTGTATTTCCTTCTCTATACTGTACTCTATTTCATTTCTAAGGACGAGCTTCTGCTCTGGAAATGTGGATTCTCATAACGCTCACTTTGATTCACCAACAAGGCTGGTACTGTTTCAAAACGTTTTGTTCCAAAACCAACAATAGCATTTCAACATAACATCTTTCCCTCCGCATGTCTAAGATGGCCTTAGACATTACCTCACCAAGCTAACACTTCAAAAGACCGATAAAGTGAAAGTGGAGCGCTTTATCAGTGTGGTATGGTGGAGTCCAGCCTGGAGGGAGGCAGTGTCCTTGTTTCCCCATTTAGAGTTTGACCTAAGAAGGTCATGGAAACTTTCCAAACCTCACACTCCTCAGCTGAAAAATATGGAGGCTGAACCAAGCGATTTCACAGAACTTTCCAGTCCTGCGGGCCTACGAAATTCTGAACTAAGGGAAGGTCTCCTTAAGAGAGGTAGAGCACCCGCTTATTATACTTTTAATAGGAGGGCTGAACTCTAACATCAAGCTTTACCTCCGTAAGGGGAAAATGAATGTATTAGGCCCAGCCCATGTGCCCCTCAGACCCAGCCCTCCTCACCTATTACCCCCAGAGACTGGCTTTCATGATGGACCTTCTTCTCTAAACACAAAGGCCCTGGTACAGTTCATTCCATTGCCTCAGTTTCCACAGGCCAGCCATCACTGCTAGGGCTACCATCACAGGTGGGGAAGCATCAACAGACCACTGACCAAGGAAAGGGGCCACCATAGCCATACACCGCCTGGGCACTCAGTGGCAGCCTGAGACACTGTCTGTGAACTCGGGCATCAGGGAGGGCAAGTAGACATAATGGGTGAGTTCTGACCAAAGGCGGACACCTGAATGCAAAGTGCTGGCCCCTTAGACTGGTGCTTGCCTGGCAGATCATTCCAAGCGGCCGTTATTTCCCTATGTTCTCTCTGGAGATGACTTTTCAAGACTAAGCAACCAATATGTTGGTTGTGAAGCTCTGACTGGCTTGGAGATGTATGTGCTCATATTTGTTCTTCCCTCACAACCTGCTCCGTTTCTCCTTTTTCTCTGGAATCCTGCTCTAAAATAAAGTATTAGTACATAATATGTTTGCCTCAGGTTCTGTTTTCTACAGGATGCAGAATAGGACAAGCAATGCCTTCCGAAAGCAGACCTCCAGGACAAGACTTTGGGCCTCCACTGAGTGGGGTAAAACCAGGGTGAAGGCAAAGATACTGGCATCTGAAGTAGCTGCCAAACTGGATCAGTGAGAGGAAATGACATTTATAAGGACAGTGTTATGTGGTCACTGCTTTGAAGGATAGTGGAAGATTTGCAAAACCGAATAATGTTCTCGGGGAAGCTAGCAGCTTGCATAAATCATGCTGTGGAAGCCAGAGGGCCTCCGCAGGGCAGAGATGAAAGGAAGATCATGTCCAGGGTTACATGTTTCACTGTGTGAACATCATAGAGTGTATTTCCACCAACCAAGATGACTGTAAGATCACGAGGTGATGTGATCTTAGGAATCACCATCATATACTTGGTCCATTTTTGTCAAAATTCTGTGTAATTCATGACTGCCCTCTGACTCCTGCACAGTGGAAAGTCATTGGCCAATTGGTTGATAGTCAGAAGGAACGAGACTCAAAGACATGGCAGAAATACGCGTGCAGAAACTTACAGAAGTAGACATGATACATGCGCATATTTTGTCTCATAGTAATCCCCACCAGAGAATAAGAAGCCCTCAGAGAGCAATGGATGTCAATCTTCTCCTCACAGAGTCATTCTAGAGTTCGTGCAATCTGGCCATGAAATCATGGTGACAAATTAAGCACCGATCAAACACATGGGATCCCTCGCAGTAAGGCTGACCCAGCTCCTGCTGCTGCTACTGTTGAGCTCCCACCCGGCCAGGAGCAAAGGTTGATATTAAGCCTCTGACATGGCCGCAATTTCCAGAAAAGCTGCCAGCTGCCTGGTGGCAAGCCAGTGACATCAGAGCCCTTCCACTTTAGAGAGGGCCATGATTCACATTTCCCTGAATTGACACCCCGAAAAGAATCAGTTCCCTGCCCTCAGTACCTCTACCACCACCACCGGTAAAGGACCCACACACGGCCTGATCGACTGACATTATACAGGTGGCCTTTTCTTGAAGCAAAGGACCCACTTTACAAGCAGTATGTCACAATCAGATGCAGCCAGGGAAGCTCTGCGAAGAGGGTGTGGGGCTGACTCAAGAGTCCCGTCTTGATTCCAGTGTTAGTTCTAGAACAGCAAGACCCCGCACACACTGCCCTGCAGTGGAGTTGGCTAAGCCCCTAACATGCTCTACATGAGCAGCAGGGAAGACGCTGCTGAGACTGCTCGCCAAGTTTCCACCAAGAAATGCAGAGTCATGGAGGAGGAAAGAGCAGACCTCCTGCCAACTAGAGCAGTCGCCTCAGAAACAGGATGTAGAATGGAGAAAACCTTTGCACATACTGTTTGTGTTAAATAAAAACTCAAACAGGCTCTGTGTGTGTGTGTGTGTGTGTGTGTGTGTGTGTGTACATACAACAGTAGTATGGCGTAAAGGGAGGAAAATTAAGCTTTCCCTCTCAGGAGAAGTCAGAAAAGCAAACTGGGGTGATTCCAGGAAAAACATAAACACGTATCAGTTTGTTGAAAAGTGAACTGAGAAGAAGGAAGAAAGGAGGGCTAGAACTTATTACTGGAACTTCTAAATTGCATAAGCCATGAGCTTGAGCTTGGGATGGCCACAAAAGGGGCTCTCCTTGGAATTAAGACAATAAATCCAATGAGACAAGAACGATCCAAACTATGTGACAAGTCCAAATGTAATGAATAAAGCTGGATGTCTATAAAGGTGTTTCCTGCATGATATGTACCCCAGAAGTTTGGATCATAAATCAGTTTTGTGTTCTAAGTGTAGAAGTATGTAATGAGCTACAGGAGGATTCAATAAATGTTTATTGAATGAAAAGCATTTTTTCAAAATTGTGGGGCAATGCTATGAAATCCCTCTAGACTTCCAAAGGTCCAAACAAACTTTAACAGGTTATTAGTTTCTAGTAAGATCTTTTCTTTATTAATGCCATACATGCTTAAATAGGTACATAAAATGGATGGGTGAGTGGGTGGCTGGGCAGATAATGGGATGGAGAGATAGGTGGATGGGTGAAGGGATAGTGTCCAGGTGGGTAGATAGGTGGTTGGTGGGCAGGTGGATGGATGGATGGATGGTAGCTGGGTGGATGGGTGGGGGTTGAGTGGACGGATGAGTACATGGATGGGCAGGTGGGTGGATGGGCAGGTGGATAGATGGATGGATGGCAGGTGGGTAGATGAGTGGGGGGGTGGGAGAGGTGGATGATCTATTTTAAGGAATTTGCTCACATGGGTGCAGAGGCACAAGTCCACTATCTGCAGCGTGTGCAGGTAGACTGCAGACCCAGGAAACAGTTCGAGTTCAAGTCTAAAAATGTCTGCTAGTAGAATCCCTCTTTATCAGGGAGGTCAGTCGTTTTCTTCTATTTAGGCCATCAACTGATTAGGTGGAGCCCACCCACATCATGCACTGTAATCTGCTTTATTTGAAGTCTACCGATTTAAATGTTAATGTCATCAAAAATCCTGTATAGAAGGATCTAGAATAATATTTGACCAAAGAGCTAGGTGCCATGCCTAGGCAAGGCTGACACATAAAATTAACCATCACAAGCAGTAAGTGAATATTCAAGTGTATTTAACTGGACTTTAAACTTGCTTTCCTGCATTGAGACAATGAGTGTATTTGTTGAATTTGTGACAGGAAGAACATAAATGCTTTGACTTGGTTATTAAAGTTTACATTTAAAATAAAAAGTGATTTGCTTCCTGTGAATCCCTGAAACAACAATTGGCCCCAAGCGTCAGAGTTAAATTACCACCCTAAAATTTGTTTTGTTTGAGGTTGTAATAAGGTGGCAATTTGTCCTGGTTTTCCCAGGACTTCGTTGTTGTTTTTAGTACTGAAAATTTGATGTTCTCAGTCCTGGGAAACCAGGAAAATGATTGCCATGGTGATCACATTGCTCAAACCCTGCTCACTTAGCTAAAGGAGTGAGTGCTAGCCAGTACTGGCAGTAAACTGGGTTATATCTGCTCAGACGTGAATCACTTTATGATGCCTTCCATCTTCCCTTTGGAAGGAACCCTAAAACTAGCAGAGGACCAGCAGCAGAGTATTGTGCCTGGATGGCTCTGTCATCTACTGGGGCCAGTCCAAGACTTCACCAACAACAGTCTTGGCCATCTCCCATCCAAAGTAAGGTTCAACCTTGCTATTTGCTTCTGTGGCCTCTGAGGAGGTGACTGCACTGGCAGCCGTCATTAAGTCAAATCTGTGATTGTTTCTGCGCTTCTCCAGGTCACAGGAGCATCCCTGACAACACGGGAGGGTCCTCCAGGGGGCCAGAGCCCTCCTGTTGCGGCCAGAGTACTCCACCTGGGCAAAGATATACCTCTGCCACTGCCACATGGCATTTGTTTGCTTCTGGACCCATCCACTTGAATGGCATGTAGAAAGAGGTGGAGGATTCTGGAACTTATGTGGGGCTATGCGTGGAGCCATGGAGTCTGTGCATTTGGGGAAAGTGTTGGAGAGGAGAGGATAATGCTGGCGTCTCACACACTCCTGCCTCCTACTGGCCTTAGCAGCTCCCCTTTCATTCATATTGGGTTTCCATGCCAAGTTTTTGAGTAAGGAAATATTCTTTCTCTTTCTAAAATGTTTGAAATGAATAAAATATAAGATACAGAATACTTATAATACTTCCTATGAGTACTTTCAACTATTGTGTTGGAAGGACTCCACTATGTATTATTTTCAACTATGTATTTTTATCTTTTTTTTCATTCCCAAGTAGAGGAGTCCTCTTTCTCCCCTTCCCTCTTGTAAATTTAGAGAATGAGAACTTTAATGGTTAAGTTCAAACTCCAGCTCTGCCATTTTCTAGCTTTGTGATTATGGCAAGAAAATTCAAGCTATTGGAGCTTCCGTTTTCTAGTGTGTCACATGAGTATAATAATATTTACCTTCGAGGTTCTATGAGGAATAAATGAAATAATGCATATAAATTATCTGGCAGGTAGCTATTCAGTACCTGATCGCTACTAGTCTAGTAAATTGAACACCAGACTTTACACTTACACTTCTGCATAGCTCTCCAGGCTCATCTCTTACCACCTTCTTAGAGTTGACCTTCTTCTGCTTTGAGCAGAACTTCGTTTCTGGCAGACTTGTATCATTTCCAGAATGAAGAAACTGAGGCATTTCCTGAAGAACTGCTGTGGGTTGGGGTGGGGTGGTAGAGGAGGCTTAAAGTGTAGACTGCCAATGCCACAGTGTCCTTAAGTCATCTGCTCTGCCTCGGGTCTGCTGTTTTCATCTTCCTGTGGCCCCGTTTCTCTCCTTCAGCCTACGAGTCATTAACATTCCCTAAAAGTTCATCACAGATGCCATCTCCCAGGAAGATTCTCCCTCCTCCCTCCTTGAGATGTCAGGCCCCTCCTCCATGCTCCACCGTAGAACTCATCACAGGCACCGTGGGCACACGCTGGAAGGTTTAGCCCTCCAAGACTATCAGAGCAAACACATTTCATGGTGACTCGAAGACCGTAGCTGGTTCTAAGAGGATCCCCCTTCTCAGAGCCCCCAGTGGTGGTGTTTTGTACCATGCAACCCTACTCCATCCCCTCTCCTGCTGAAGCTCACTGGACTAGTCCGAGCACTTGACCCAAGTTCTTCTCTGTGAGCTACCATTTATGATCCACCAATTGCATCCAAGACTTCAGTCCTGTTGGGCATCAGTTCACCACCAGAACACTGAAAAACAGATGCTGGACTTACTGTCCTCAAAGCTTCTGAGGGGGTGTAGGATGAGCCCTGCATTGGTTCATTTTGAAAAGTCCCTCAGGTGACTCTGAGAAGCAGCCAGGACGAACTAGCTTAGAAAGAAGACTGGACTCCATTGGGTTCTCTTTATTGCAAGTTTTAACAAAGAAATGAACAGCGAGATGGAAAGTGGGAGAATTTCACAGTATTGAATGAGGGCCACAGACAAGCAGACGCGCAGCATCTGGAGTACAATAGATGTGATTGGCAAAGCGCTGGTCATCAGAGAGAGAAGGACGGAAGTGATGTGTAGAGAGAGACAGCAAGAGGCAAACAGAGATGAAATGTCACAGAAAAAACCAGAGACAGCAAGAAAGACAGAACAGGGGCAGAGAGAGACAGAGAATCAGGCAGAGAGACAGAGATAGTAGAGACATCCTTTAGAATTGCTACAACCAGCTTTGTTCCCGAAACTAGAAAGCTCTGTGCACTTCTCACTCGCCACCCACAATCAGTATCATGTCGATTCCACCCCCAAAAAGAGTTTTTAAGAGGTGTCTTTCCTTCTTCGCTCTGCTTCGTCCCGGACTGCGTGAGCACTTTCTGGTACTGTGGCAAAAACCTCACACTGTCTCTCTCCCTCCGGCGTACCCTTCCCTCGGACTGTCCTCAGCACCGTTGCTGCGCACACCACCCTTCGGTAGACAAAAAGACGGGCAACAGTTGGCCTCCTCCACACTTCATTCTTCTGCCACGTCAAGGTCGGCCTTGGCCCGTGTCACTGGGACTCTTTCGGTGTTTGACTGTCTCCCACTCAGCCTTCAAATCCCAGCTCACCTCAAGGAAGCCTTTTCCACCTGCTTCAGGAAGCGTTGACCTATTACAGACTTCCTACCTTTCCCACTGGAGAGTCCCTTGGCGCAGCCTCTGTCCC
The DNA here is from genome assembly GCA_004026905.1 of Hystrix cristata. Taxonomy (NCBI): domain Eukaryota; kingdom Metazoa; phylum Chordata; class Mammalia; order Rodentia; family Hystricidae; genus Hystrix; species Hystrix cristata. The sequence continues at coordinate 42,511 of PVJO010007673.1, forward strand.
GGGTGTCTTTGAATTCTAAGGGCGCGGTGACGGCGTGTTGTCACAGGCTGAGTCTGTGTGTTGAGAGCCGGGATGTCACTAGTCTGTAGGCCAGGTCTGTTAATGATACTGCCTCACCAGGCCTCAGCCCCAGCTCCTGGGTTCATGAATTCCCGTCTTCACCCACGTTCACGCCCTCGTGTCCTCTGGAGACTCCAAATGGATTTTACCCCCAGCAGCCTGGAAGCCTCAGCGGAGCCCGCGGCTGAGGCAGCGATTTCTTCCCATGGGCATCTGGCTGCCTTGTGCATATAAGAACAGCTTCTCTCCTTTTTACTTGGAAACTTTAAAAAATGCCTCGACTTTTACAAATGCAGGTGGGTGTGGTGGCACGCATTCCTAATCCCAGCCACTCAGGAGGATGAGGCAGGAAGATCACCTGAACCCAAGAACTCGGCCTACTTGGTCAGCAGAGCAAGACCCCACCTCAAAAACAAAAATTTGAGCTTGAAAAGTGTCTTAGTCACTTTTTTCATCTCTGAGACACCATGCCCGACACCCGCAAATTGAAGGAGGAAAGGTTTATTCTGGCTCACGTTTCGGTCTATGTCCAAGACTCCAAAGAGGCAACAGCACAGCGGAGGGGCAGGCAGAGTGAAAGCTGCTCACGTCATGGTGGACAGGAAGCAGAGAGCCAAGGGAGGCGCGGGGAAGGGAGATGGATCTTTCCAACTCGCACCCACGGTGACCCCCTCTTCCCACCAGACCCCAACCCCTAACAGCAAGTCAGCTACGGTCCTCGCCACCCAATCACCTTCTAAAACCCCTGGCTGTCCACACATGAGGCTTGGGGCGGGGTGAGTCTAGACATAAAGCGTCAGAAAGGGAAGAAGGCGGCAATGTGAATGAACTCACTGTCTATGACCCGAAAGCTCCTGCAAAGCTTTAGAGGGAGATCTGTGTCCAGTGGATGTTGAAACCATCGCTCTGCTGTGGAAATATACAAAGAGCAATTTCTGACCAGCTTTCATTTTGCATATTTCATTCCCCTTGATGGTGATGACAGAGTAAGATGTTGCTCACTAAAGGAAGCTCAACAGCATGAGTCAGGGCAATTGATTTGGAAATCTCTTGCAGCTAAGCACGAGCCAGGGGCCTATTGAGCCTCAGCTCCAGCGCTGTCATGAGTCTTGGTTGCTTTCACTGGCTGAAAAAACACTGTACGATCCCGCCTGATATAGTAAACAGTTTCATTTTGGTTGTGATTCCCCTTGATGGTACCAGCTGGAAAATGAGCAGGAAAGGGTGGACTTCTGCCAACCGAAAGGAGAAAGGCCAGCCTGGGCACAGCAGTTCACAGGACACAGCATTGATCGTAAGCCAACTATTTCTAAATCCTCATTCTTACAAGTTAGCGCATGACCTCGCTCCGAAGGGTGAGGAGATTCCACAATTACGTGCAGTGTTTCCCATCCGGAGTGGACTGTGCGATTTATCTAGAAACCGCACCACCGCCACCTGAAATTAATCATAATGATGAACAAGGAGAACATGCCAGGGCAGGGAGGTCAGTTTCGTTTGATAAGACCAGAATGCACAGTCTAGCTGGAAGTGTGTCGGCACCCATTACATTCAGGAGAATTTTATGCGAGTTCTGGGGGAGAAGGGGGTTTCTCGGACAGAAGAGAGGGGTGGCGATTAAATCGAGAACCCCTCCAAGCCCTGGTTTTGATGGTGTCCAGATGCCAAGGGATCCTAATGCCACTGGGCGCTGCTCTTTCTTCCCAGAAAGGAATCGTCTTTCCTTCCACGCCTGCAGGATTCCTGTGTGTTTCCAAGTCATGTTAGGAGCAGAAGGCCTCGTCAGTAATCAACCACCAGTTGGAGCCCTTTCCTACAAAGTGTATGGTTTTAATTTCAGAGCTCTCTGCTCCTTTGTTCTTTTGCACTGTGAAGGGTTTACAACTAGCTAACTCCTTCTCCCACTTTGGCCAGGAAACCAGGCATGGATCTGGCTTAACTTTCAAACCAGATTTTGTTGATTTTTGTCGCTGCCGTTGTGTGTTTTTGAAAGAGGTGTGGACACAGAGAGAGAGAGAGAGAGAGAGAGAGAGAGAGAGAGAGAGAATAGGGACGGTATTTGAAGTTGGCTTTTGGTGTTTTAGGGTAACAGGGTCCTATTGCTATAAAGCACATTTCCTTCCATCTGGAAAGAACTCCTCCTGTTGCAATTTAGCTCTTGAAATGGGAAATGCTTAGAAAGGAGCAGAAATCTGGTAAAGGATCACAGACTAAAGCAGATGAGAGATCAAATCTACCTCCTGGATTCCATAACACCGTGGTCTGCGGCTCCCTTCTGAAGTGATGTGACTGGATACACAGACCGTAGCTGAGTCCGGGTCCTAGTGCTTCTCCGTTGCGTGTCTTAGAAGTGCCGACTGCAGATTCCACTTTCGTGTCTCTGAAGACAACTTCTCAATCTGCATGTGCAGGGGAATCTGAACAGGGTTAAAATCCCAGATTTGCCATTTAACGGCTGTTTGACTTCGCCTAAGTTACTTGAGGCTTCTCACCCCTCATTTCTTCATCTTTAATGTCTTCCTCCTTGAACTATCTTGCAAAGATTATTTGAAGATGAAATAATGCTGCACACATATTAAATCTCCCTAACTTTTCAACACATTTTTGTTTTAAAAATCTATAAATCAAGCTCTGAATATAAATTTAACATAGTTGATGTTTTGATAAGATTAAATGCATCTACAATGTGAATCTGACAGAGTTACACGAAGGCTCATCACAGTTCTGTGAGCCTATAACATCAATAGCATTGTTGAGTGTCCTAGGAATTCAGTTAGTCCCCCCAAAATCAGCCTGTTTGCCAAGCATAATGGATCACCAGGTGTTATGTTGCCCCTTCTGTCTGAGACTGATGCTTGGACCAGGAGGGCTCTTGTTTACTCAGCTCCCTACCAAGACAGGCAGGGCCACTGGTGACCCACGAGGCCAAGCTCAGCCAGAGAGAACTTGAGTCCTGATGCTCCATCTCAAACAGTCTAACTGACACCCACGATGGGGGGAGGGGTGTCCCTGAGTAGAGAAGGTGGCATTCCAGACACCACGACGTTTTCATTACTCAGCGACTTCTCCCACTTCTACTCGCCGATAGGAAGCTTCTGTCCCTGCCAACGTGCCGTGCCCCACCTTCCCTGAGGGGCCGATGCTGTCTGCCTGCCTATTCCGCCATACTCACGCCTTCTTGGCGCTTACAGTACTTCTCCCGACCCTTATCAAAAGCCCTTTGGAGTCCATCCTCTCTACCCGACCTTCCTCGGATTTATTACACTCACCTAGTATGAATCATAAATTACATCATATGAGGTGAGTATGCTCAGTACTATGATTCGTCTCTTCCAGGAATTGGGATGAAATTTGAATCCAGGGCTGTGCACTGTAGGAGTCAGTGTCTTACCTGCTTTTAACCTTTTATGGTCTTTGATGACACCACATAATTAACTGAATAAAGAGAGGAATAAATCAGCCACCTGATGACTCATCTTATAGATGACTGTACATAGCTGTAAGAAAATTGTTTAGTAACTGCTTAAAATGTATTCCAATTAGATGTTTTATATTAAGTTTATAAGTGAAAAGCAAGAGTTCATTTGAGATGTAGAAGATTGTCAGCGATGTTCAGATGCTTATTTAATGTTAATTTGCAAAAGAATGTATACAATAACAGCCACAGAAGGTGGGCGTGATGTAGAAAGAAATATGCTCTCAAGAATAACGTTTTACTGATTTTTTTTCTTTTTTCTTTTTTTTTGCGAGGGTGCTGGGGACCAAACTCAGGGCATTGTGCTTGCTAGGCACTCTACCCCTTGAGTTAAATTCCCATCCCACCCCACCCCAGTTTTACTGACTTATAAGGAAAGTAAAAATAGAAACAAACAGAAAAGAATGAAATAATCTTTTCTCTGTATGTTTTATGTCATATTTGTTTTGCTTCTGACCATGCAAAAGCAAAGTTGCAGATAAAATATAACACCGTTTAGCAGCAATATATTGAAACTTTATAAGCAGGAGTGAAAAAGTGCTTTAGAAAATCTGGGATCTTCAAATAAGGCTGTAATCATACTTTAAATTGTAAATTTAGAAAAGTCAAAAGAAGCCAAGTTGTGAGTCATAGGGCTCTTTTAAGTCATTAAATTTTCTCTTAATTTTTATCCCAGCTTATTTCAAATCTTCGAAGTAGTGGGAAAAGTTGTCAGCACTTAGTTCTATCTTAACTGTTTTTCTTGTAGTAGTTTTTATAGAAAAAGCAGTAGTGATAAGATCATGATCAAAATGCTTTCCAATATTACTGTTATCACTGGGAAGCCATCTACCCAACTGTCCACAATTTTTCTTTTCTTTACTCCTTGTAAGTTGTCATGCAAAGAGAAGACATGCAGTATTTGGTGAAATGGGGACAGAATGAACGAAGATATGACACTGCTTAAAGAGATTATTCAGTGATGGCTCTTTGAATAGTGCCAAGTGTCTCAAGGCAGCCAAACAATCTCCAAAGGGCCATGCATGGAAATTCATATTTTAAGAGTCAGAAAATGGCAAAACATTTTAGATGGCCTTGATTCCTTCGTTTTAGAACTCTGGCTCTAGGTATTCCCTGTTCTCTGGTCTCTATCTTCCTTCTTGACTCCAACCTGGCTGTGGCTTCTTGGGTTTGGCATGTACCAGGTTGGATTTGCCTATGGTTTGTCAATGGATTAAAATATTAGGTTCGTCAGGGGTGGGGTGTAGTTTATGTAAAGCCAGTATCTTATTCTATGCACATTATTTACTCAGTGTGGTGATTTTTTTCTCCTACTATAAAAGTTGAGCTTTTGGGTCTTTAATTTTCTTAATAAGCCTTTTTCTTTTTTATTACTCAACCATTTTATGTTGGCCCTTTTCCCAGTGTGCTGGCACTGCCACAGTCTTCCATGAAATGTTAAAGAATAACAGATGTAGGGGCTGAGGATTTAGCTCAGTGATTAGAGTGCTTGCCTTGTAAGCACAAGGGCCTGAGTTCAATCCCCGGCACCACAAAAAAAAAAAAAAAAAAAAAAAAAAAAAGAATAACAGATGTAACCATGCAAAAGCTTTGCCCAATTCAGCAAGTACTCCAGGAATGAAGTCATACTCCCTGTAAGTTTGAATACAGCTTCTTTATAAACGATTTGGGATCCATCTCTTGCTCTTTTTCTGGAGCTCTGTCCTCATCTCTCGTCCACAGTATGGTGCTATTTTATACTAAGTCAGTCAGGTGATAGGCAGCTGCTTGTGATAGAAATTCAACTCCAAGTAGTTTAAGGGAAATAAAAATGAAATTTATTTGATAGGCTAACTAAGAAGTCCAGGGCGCAAGGCTTTAGAGATGATTAGATCTAGGAACATATGTTGTCTTTGCTTAACAGCATCTTCCCAAAATAGGAAAAGAAGCTTTCAAAGGCTCTGTGGTCTTTTCCTTTCACAATTCTAAAAAGAGGCCCAGAAGGACCGAGGGCCCTAAGGGGCCAACTGGAGGCTCACTAAGAGTCCAAAGCTTGGCTTCACAACAAGGAACAAAATGTTACTGGATTGCGGCTTCTGCTCTTGACAACAAAGCCCGGAATGAAGTGGGGAATCTGGCAGCCATTCTAGAGAGGTCTGCTCTCCGTCTACTGGTCATTACAAACTCTGCTTGGAGACTCTGACCTAGCCATAAATTGAACATAAGGCGAACAGGTATCCGGGAGCAAGGTAAGTCCTTCAGTTATAAAAACCCAAGCTAGAAGTGAGAAACCAAGTGTTTCAGCTGTGCTATTGAATACATTCGATCAGGTGAGTAAATAAGCCTCAGACAACAGCCCTCAGAAAGGGCCTGAGTTTACACAATACAGTACATGGCAAGGTGCCAGCCTCTTCAGACAGTATGCTCTAAGACTCCCACCCCCAACCAGGTTGACTTTGTCCCACGAAGGTGTCCCCAGTGGTAACCCGACCTTGGGTTTCGTGCAGGCATCATTTACAAGAGGTAATTGCCTTCCACGAATAACATTTAGTCCCTTGGTTCTCTCCAAAACAGAGGGCAGCACTGTGGTGGGCGCTTGTGTTTATGGAGTGAAGTAGGGCGAGAGTGCAGCCAACTCAAACAGATCTAGAGCTCCGGAGGACAACGGAGGCAGTGTAGATCTTACCATTGGCACTCTGCCTTAAGTGAAGTGCTGGGTTCCCTATCTGGAGAGTCTGCCCTTTGCAGAAAGATCGGATGACTGGATGATCTAGTCGTTTCCCCTATTTGCCAACCTCTGTAAGTCACCCATTGTTAAAATTCTTAAGCAGCATCTAGTGAGATTCCCTGGGAACAGCAGTTAGAAATCTAAATACAGGGCAGGCAGCCTGCCTCTATGATGTCAGTTTCTGTTTTAGTTTAAATATTTTTCATGGCCATGGCCATCCCAGTGAGGTCAGACACGTTGTTTACAATGGGGGTACTGTAGATTCTGCACAGGAAGACAATAGCGTACAGGACAAGTTGCCACTATGCACCAGCGATGTCCAAGCTTCCGATTCCAGCTGGCTGGCTGCTTCTGCAGGGCCAGACATGACCAACTTCTCCAACCCGGGAGAAGCTGCAGACTGACTGCCATCTAGAAGGAGCCTAGACAGAGGCCTCTGGATACCTTCTCATGGGTCTTGGTGTCCCTGGCTTTTATCAATTCATCTTTTACATCCCTAGAAGTACTTCACAAAGACGGCTCCTGCCCTTGAGATTTCCTTGTGAATTTTTCTATCCCCAGTAGCAATGAGGGACTAAATTCAGGGGCCACACCTTTCTATGAGAAATGATTTGGAGTATTAGACAATGCTTTATGGAGAATCCAATCAACAAACAAGCAATGGTGGCTCTAGAGTCCTGGAAGGGACAGGCAAGACATGTGTCTATGCAGGGGACTTAGTTAAGCAAATTCACCATCTTTATTAAATGGTCTGTGTTTGAGAAGGGGACAGTAGTGAGTATTACAGAGGTGCAAGGGACTCTGAGGCATATGTGGCAACACCACCCTGTGTGGGGTTGACACACCTAAATACCTAAAGCATGGAGATTTTATCTAAATTAAATACCTAACTCAGGTCCCTCCTAGGTATAAATCTGACCAATGTCATCATTCAAGTATGCAGGCTAAACGAAGCCAGGAATAAATCCTCAGAGTCCTATGACATAAGTATTTATAGGTCACACCCCCTCTTCTTCCCTCCCACATCCATCTAGTGTAAGGGACAACCAAGACAACGGCAAAGAGCAAGCTAGTGGGGTCCAGTCTATTAATTCTGTAAAGCCTGTGATGTCTCAGGGATGAGCCATTAACAATCACAGATGACAAAAGACTGGAGGATAGTACTCATCTTGTTTAAATGTAACAGGGACTCTTACAGACAAATTCAAAGAAGGGTCCATTTTCAGAGTCTCTGCTGAGTTGGTTTCCATGTAGGAATAGTGCCCTCTGCTGCTTGTTTAGTGTTCCGGCCTCTGGAACCGGCTAAAGAAAAGAAATCCTTCGCCAGTGGACCAACATCCGTGGCTTAGGCAGAATGGATTGGTTTTTAAATGGTGCTTTTCTCTTTAAAACTGTGTCCTTTGACTGTGTGTAAAACTATTGCCCATTGTTCCAATCTAGCGCAAATCTCAGAACTTGGTGGTCCACGCGGAAAGGTCAGAGAAGGCACTAGCTCAGTGGGAAAGACATCAGTTCATTCCAGCTCCTCGGCAAGATCTGACACTGTGACGTCAGACACTTCTGGAGAAAGAAAACGTCACCCTTCACTCTGAAGGGTGAACTCGTTATTTTCACACCCAACAGAGCTACTGACTTCGGCTCACCTTCTGTGCAAGGATCTAATTTAGCTGAGTTTTGTTTGTTTGTTTTTTAGCTTTGTTTTAGTTTGTTTTTAGACTGCACAGACATTGGTCATTTCCACACATGGGGAAAAAAAAAGAATGTTAAACTCTTCTACCGATGGATTTTCCACAATTTGGGTATTGTGTTTTTCAGGGTTTTTTTTTTTTTTTGGTTTTTTTTTGGCTTGTAGCAAGAAATTCCAAGTCAGTATTGATCAGATAAAACCTTCCTCTGCAAAGATTTGTTACAACAACCTTCCCTGTCTTCAGTGATAAAGATCTGGCTCTGAAATTTTTGTGATAGAACTAAATCTGAAACTATTGTTGCAAGCAGTTGTCTGCATTGAATTGCTTCATTCTTTGCAGAAGATCAAACTGATAAGTGCTAAGAGGGGAGAAAGGAGCTATTTCAGATCATGTCCTCCAAGATACTTGCATCCACCCATCTTGCCCCGAAGATGGCTTGCTTCTCCTCTCCTTCCTTCTGCCCTTTCTCTCTCTTTTCACAGGCGATGGCAGGAATAGTACATGGAGTGATGGGGCCTGGGAAATGTTACTTTAGGAGAGAGAAGGGAAATAGGCATCATCCACCCTGTAGGTGTGTATCAATTGGTTACAACGGTATAAGACTACACTATATTTTGGTGTTGCGGGTGGTGGTTGGTGGGCATGTGGCTAAGTTTTTAAAATTATGCTAATAACTGAAATTCAGGCAATTTTTCCTTTAAAGTTCAGATCTTCAGCTGCCAGTCAGAACCATTCTCCCCAGGCCCCTCATGTGCCTGCTCACAGAGCTGGAGGTCTGGCCACTCTTCACTGAATGGCTTTGTGTGAGCACTCAGACTCAGAGTGCTGGTGCTGAGCTTGGAGGATGTCTATCAAAATAATCATCTGAAGCCCTCCATCCTGCCTTCCTTCCTTTGCTCTCTCCAGCCATAAAACCAAACTTCATCCCGTCCCTTCCCACCTGGGCCAGCGTAAGGGAAGGCATCACATTGTGAGCACCAGGTCCCTACAGGGTGCTCTGGCATTAGAAAGTCATTCCTTCCTCCAGCTGGGCACAGCCAGAGAGCCTGGGACCAGCTAACCTTGTTGACAATGATCGTCCCATTGCACCTTGTATTTAGATTTTTTTAACTTTTTTTTTCCTGTCTAGAAAGATACTAAATTTAATCTTGCATCTGTCCCATCCCTTCCTTAGGTAGGCTGATCATCATTGTCCTTCCCCTCACCGGAATACAGTCTCTTTCTTTCCTTCCTTCCCTCCTTCCTTCTTTGTTTTTCCTTCCTTCTTATCTCCTGGCTTCCTGTGACTTTCTGTGGCACTTAAGCTTAGTGTTTTCATTCAACTGAGCACTGGTTAGTTTCACACGAGTATTTTGTTTTTTCTGCCTGTGCAACCCTAAATCATTGTCATTGTGATAAGGATAATGTAAATGCTCAGTAAATAGTTCATACTGAATTGAATAGGTTTCTAAGCAACTGTGCAGCTCTAGCACTTGAAGGAGTCTCTGGGGACTTTGGTTTTTGGACATGATGATTAACATGGAATTAGGGTTGCCAGACAAAATCCAGGAAGCCACTTAAATTTCAATTTCAGACACACTTACACAACAAATATGGGCCATAAGTATAGTTTTAAAAGCTCCTCGTTGATCCAACACTCAGATTTACCCAGTCTTGTTTTATTTTGTTTTGCTGACTCTGGCAAAAGTGGGTTCACCCCTCATCTTTGGCGCTAAACCAACCAACAAAGGAAGAACAGTAGTTGACAGACATCAGCAAATAGCCAGGGGAGAGGAGTGACCCGGAGAGAAGTGGACAGATGAGGCAATCCTCATATTGCTCCGGCTGCTTTCTGGAGAAAGTTTCTAAGCTTCAGCGCAGAAGAGGAGCCCAGCAACCTCTCAGAGAGGAGGAAACAGAGCTGAGAGTGTGGGGCCCTTGCTAGAGTTCCCAGGGCAGGTGCCCAAGAGGAGGCGCTCAGGGCCCCTGCTGGTTGTTGCATGTGTGGGAGGACCTACCTAGGGCCGGAGGAGGTGAGACCCCTCCAAAGAAGCAGAACAGCAATTTATGAAGCTCACACAAGGTGTGGCACAGAGTAGAGAAACCTCATAACACATGATCAAGGCAGAAATTGCCAAACCAGATTTTTAAAAATGAGATCTAATTATACACCATGTACAAGAAATAAAGATAAGATTGGAAAAACAATACATCATACTAACATTAATCATAGTAAGCTGCAGGGACTATATAAATATAGGACCAAATAGACTTTAGAGCAAAAGATATTGTCAGGGATAATGGGGTCATTTAATACTGATAAAGGGAAGAATGACAAAATGGTCAGCATGTCAGAATACCAGGAGGATAAAGCAATACTCAGGGCTTGGGGTGTAACAGCAGAGCTTCAAAATGTATGAAACAAAAAGTGATGGAATTGGAAGGAAAAATAGGCACATATAGATTTATAGCTGAAAGTTTCAGTATTTTTCTGATAAACAGAATGCATAGACAGAAAATCAAGAAGTATGTAGAAGACTTGAAGAATACTATTGACCAGCGACCTGATATCAGTGGGACACTCGATCCCAAAGGAGCAGAGAACACATCCTGCTAAGTGAATGCCAAACACTGACAGTCCACATGCAGTGCCCTAAAATCAAGACTCCATAAATTTCAAATACTTATAAAGTTATCCTACCATAATGAAAATGTGAAAAAAAAATCTGGAAAATCTCCAAGTATTTAGAAACTAAATGACAAACTTCTAAAACAAAAAGGCCTGGAGATACAGCTTAGCCTTAAGCTCTTGCCTAGCATGTGTGAGGTCCTGGGTTCAATCCCCAGAACTGAAAAAAGTTTAAAAGCCCTAAAACAAACAAACAAAGTCCCATAAGTCAAAGAAGGATTCATGAAAGAATTTAGGAAGGATCATGAATAGAATGAATGAATATTAAAAGGTAAAATATAGCAAACTTTGTGGGACAACAACGTAAGCTGAGGAAGAGGGAATGTATGTACTGTACATGCTCAGATTAGGAGAGAAAAAGTTCCAGTCAATAACCTAAGCTTCCACCTTAAGATATATGAGAAAGAAAAGCAAATAGAAACAAGAGTAAACAGAAAGAAATAAAAGGAAGAACAGAAATCAATGAAATAGAAGTCAGAAAATCAATGACACACAAAGCTTGTTCTTCCAGAAGATCAATAATATCAATGAACTTCTAGTCAGATTGTCTTGGGAAGAAAAAGAGAGAGAGCACCAATTACCAGTATCAAGGTTGGGAAAGATGACATTATTACAGATTTTACAAATAGTAAAAAATTACAAATTTTACACATAGCTAAAAAAATAAAAAAGTATTAAAATGTTTATGCTTATAGTAATATTTTAGGTAAAATGGAGTGATTCTTTGGAAGATACAAAGTATCAAAGCTTATTCATGAGAAAACAAATATCCTGAATAGTCCTATAACTGATTAAGAAATGAACTTACAGTTTAAAATTTTTCCCACAAAAAAATTAGGCAGAGAGGCCTTCACTGGCAAATTCTTTCAAGCGTTTAAGGAAGAAATAGTGCCAATTCTACACAATTTCTTGCAGAAAATTGAAGGCAAAGAAAATACTTTCCAACTCATTCCCAGACCCACAGTACCCTAGTAACAAAATCATAGACATTACAAGTAAATTACAGACCAATATCTCTCACAAAAATAAATGACACAATTTAAAAAAATAATAGCAAACCAAATCTGGCCATCTGTACAAAGGATAATACTGCAACAACCAAGTAGAGCTTAGTGCAGGAACACAAGACTAGTTTAACACTTAGAAACCAATGTGATTCATCATGGCCACAGATTAAACAAGAAAAATCATATTATCATATCTACAGATAAAAGAAAATCTGACAAAATTTCACACTCATTAATGATAAACACTTTTTAGAAAAGGAGCAAAATTGAACTTTCTTAACCTGACGAAGGACATCTAATAAAAGTTTACAGCTAAAATTATACTTCATTGTGAGAGACTAAATGTTTTCCTCTCAAGATCAGGAACAAGGCCAAGATGTCCGCTCTCATCTCTCCTACTCATTATTGCATGGGAAATTCTAGCTAGTGCAATAAGGCAAGAAAAACAAATAAAAGGTATACAGATGGGAAAGGAAGAAATAAAACCATCTTTATTCACAGATAATATGATTGTATATGTAGATAATAGCAAGAAATCTACAAGAAAACATACAAAACTAATACAAGACCTCAGAATACAATGTCAATATATGAGTTAATTGCAATGAACAACTGGAACTTACAATTTTAATGATATCATTTATGATCACACCAAAAAAGGAGAGAAGTAATTTGACCTAAATATAACAAGATATGTGCACTATTTGAAAACTTATGGAAGTAATCAAAGATCTAAATACATGAAAAGATACACCAGACTTTTAAAAATGCTTCTTCCTTTAGTTTCCTCTAATACCACCACACACAAAGCAATATTGGTCATTCATGTAGCCTGGAGAGATGGAGGAAGTATGCAAAGGAGACCTAAATGACTTGATATGGGTTATTCAAGGTGGGTCATTAGACCCCACTTCTAGAAATATCTCATTCACTCTCTCTTTTTGGGGGGGTAATGCAAGTTTCATGCCACTTTTTTCTCTCCCTGGTCTCCCCCTCTCTAATTCTTTCTGTATTTTCCTCTTTCCTTTCCTGTCTCCCTTTCTCTCCTATCTGCTTCACTTCCCACATTTCTATTTAAATCTTTAAATGGAGTTCTTCAGCTGTCTTTTCCACCTTCTCCTACCACCTCAAGCTACTTAACTAAAGCATTTCACTAAATTTAGTTCTCTTCCTAAAATATTTGAGGGAGGATTAAAAGATGATCTCCTCTTTCTCATTAGTTTGGTGTTTAGGTAAAGTTAATATATGGTAATAAATTCTATCAACTTTGTATAACTTTTATAAACCCATCAATGTAAGATATTCTTATAATTACCAGTGGCAGTGACAGCCATGTGGGATGAGGGACCTGCACAAGGCTCGTCACTAGGAAGTTACCCTCCGCAGGGAAGTTGGGTGATGGGAACACAGTTCTCCATCAAGCCTTTCATCTGTTCAGTACACATTTACTTATTGCCTACTGTATGCCAGGCATTGAGCCAGACACTGAAACAAAAAGAAAAACAGCATTTTGTCCTAATTCTTCGTATTCAGTTCTGAGAGAAACCAACAGGTGAACAAACACATAAAGTATACTAAGCGCTGTTTGAGCAGACAAGCAGATATTTTTTGAAAAGTCTACAATTCAAATACTGCATCTTTTTCTGTTTCATAACCTGTAGCTCAGCAGAAATAACCTCCTTACCGGACAGTGGAAACAGATGCTGTAGAACCTCATAGCTTGGCACTCTGTTGACAAGGTGTCTGAAGCCATGGCATGTCGAGGGCTTTTAAATGCATGCCTGACTCTGCAGAGCCCGGGGGAAAGCTGGCGAGTCACAGCAGATGCTTTATCCTAACCAGCAGACCATGCAATGAGCCCGCTCTTCTGGAATTCAGGTTTAAATCATTAAACTTCCTTCTCCCACAGCTCTCTGAGCAATCTGTTGCTTTGCTTGTAACAGCAAGTAAGATCCATGTGTGTTATTAATGTATATTAGTTATACAGAGTAATGGGTTTGACACCGGTGTGTTTCCAACAGGAGGGGTATAAACATCATTTTCGGATCAGTCCTGAGTTTGATTCCTGAATCTGTCTCTCACTTGTGATTAGCCTCACTGGCCTCCTTCTCCTCACCTATTCACTGGAGACGGTGATGATACTCAGTACCTGGTGGGGAGTGCTCAGAGCTAGCTAAAACAGTGTGCGAGAGGTTCTTAGCTCCCACTAAGTGCTATTGCTGTCACTGGGAAGTGGAGATTGATAAATTGCAATGTTTTGGAGGTGGCAGTAGGGGGAGCACAGTCATTGGAAACTAAACTTGAGGCAATGTGCTGAGCCCTTGGACTAGAAGTGGTCCCCGTGGGTGGAGCTTGAGTGGCCTGCACAGAGCACAGCTGGTCAGACTCTCCAGACTGTCTTGTCCCAAGAGTCTTCGTTGTCCGTTGACTGGCACGGACAGTTTCTCTCTGTGTGTACTTTTCTCTCTGTCCAGCCTCCAAGTCCAGCTCACTCTAGTTTCCCCAAGAACCCTCAAGGAAGGTTGGAGGGGAAAGGTAAGTTTCTACCACAAAACAAAAACCAATAAATGTTTTCATTCTTGGTACAAGAAATGGGAGAAGAGGGAGCCGACTCTCTGATAATAAGAGTAACGTCTGCCCTCTTTTCTTCTCTGCCTCCAACATAAGCAGCTCTGCCAGACACAGTGTAAACGCAGTCAGAACTCACTGGAATCCATACTGCTTCCCACTTGTGAGTGTGAACCTGCTCACCTGCCTCTCTTCCTCTCCTCTTACCCATCTGTACAATGAAGGTGGAAGAAAGGTGACCGGTTAACCTCACAACCGACAAAATTCCTCACAACTGGATCGTTATTCTATTTCTAACAACTATTTTTAACTGAGTCTTTCCCCCCTTTTCTCATTACTTATGTTAGATCTTTGAATCTTCCCAGCAATTTTATGGGGGTTATAATATCCCCATTCTTAAAGACAAGGAGTTTGGAATTCAGAGAGTTTGGATAACTCATCCTACTTTGTACTGTTGGAAATTGGCAAGCTAGAACTATCAACTACTTTTCTAAAAGTGAAAAAAAGAATTATTTTCCCAAACAAAAATCTATTAGGAAGAGACAATGAAAATTAGGTGTAGGGTTTATAACCAGGGGGATTGGAGCTGTTTCAAAGGGGAGAGAAGAATCCATAGGGGCCCTTGAGTTTGGGAAACTTTACAGAGGATTTATTGTACTATCTATTTGGTTGGAGTTGGACCAGAGCCAGTGTAGGACCAAGAAGAAATTGAAGACTTCTCTTAGAAAGGGAAGTTCAGTGGCCATAGCAATGCCCTTTCTAGATGTCTGGCTCTGTTCATGAAATAGGGAGGCAGAGGTCCAAGGCAGATGCTTCAACTAAGGACAAAATGTTCATATGGGCAGAGATTCCCTCATGATACACCCATCTGGGTAGACTGACTACAGTAAATAGGTTAAGGCAAATAGAGCAGAGCGTCTTTTTTATCTAAAGGTCCCTGTGAATGACCCCCAAGTTCTTCCCAGGGTCTACAAGGTTAGACCATTTTCATAATAGTACTAATATGATTTTGGCTTTCACTCTGTTGTACCAATAGCACCAAAGCAATGGTGAGAAAAACTACAAGTGCCTTAGAACAAGATGAAGCAGCATTGCCAAATTATACTAGTAGTTATTTTATTCTTCATCATCACATACTCAAAATAAAACTTTAAAGATGCCACTTTGACTTAAGAATAATTTTGATGAAGTGGTAAAAGGGATTAATTTTCCTTAATCTCAGACCTCAAGTCATGTGTATCGTGAATGGAAGTGGGACGCACAGATGTGAAAGAACTATGGCCATTTTCGAGGAAAAGCACCAGTGAGATTGAGTTGCTACATGAGAATTTGGTTTCTCAGAAAACAGCTGGCAATATTCGTTGTTGAGAATAAAATTAGACCCTTCAAAAGAGTAGAATGTTGAAAATCTGTCCATCACTATGAGTTTGACACTTTCCCACGACTTAAAAATGCTTTTCTGACTTGACGTGTGGTGATGGTGTCTGGTGTGAATTTCTGCTGTTGTGTAGTCAAATGTGTCAGCGTTCAGAAAATCTACACAATTCAGTGGACTAGTATTTCCCAAATGACCAATGTGCCACAAAATCGGGTGAGCAAATGTCCCATTCAAAATACAAGACACACTCATGCATTTTGATGTAGCCACATACATTAAGTTTATTGATAGGCTTTTGAATTCCACCGTACAGCTAGTCCTTAAGAAACCGCTGCTTGTTGAGTTGCGCTGTGGTCTCAAAGAAGAACAACATTATCTGAAAAGGCATCATTTATACTCTTCACTTTTCTAACTACATAGCTATGTCAGTCTGAATTTTCTATTTTCTTTCTTCAAACATTTCAGCCGAAATAGTACTTTTCAACAAATTAAATGCAGAAGCAGATATCAGAATCCAGCTGTCTTTTCTTATCAGATATTAAAGAAATTCAAAAATGTAAATGAATGCCACTCTTACTAATTTTTTGTGTCGGAAGACATACTAGTTTTTTTAAATTGTGTTATTTTAGCACATAATAGGGATATTGTTTTAATTTTAAATGGATATTTTATTTTTATCGACTTTAAGTTTTAATGCAGTGAATAAAAATTTCCTGCAGAACAAAAATGCCAAAACTGGGAGGAGTTGTCAACAATTTAAAAAAATTTTAAAGGTGTCTCGAGACCAAAGAATTTGAGAAGTTCTGAGGGAGTCCTACAGTGAGGCTCTTGACTAAAGCCGCAGGCCGGGCTGGGGATTTAGCTCAGTGGTTAGAGGGCTTGCCTAGCAAGCACAAGGCCCTGAGTTCGAGTTCCAGTACAAAAACAAAAAACAAAACCCCCCACCAAACGGTTGTTTTGGGGCTGGGGATTTAGCTCAGTGATTAGAGTGCTTGCCTTGCAAGCACAAGGCCCTGAGTTCGATCCCCGGCACCACAAACAAACAAACAAAAAAACTAATAAAGCTGCAGGCCGAGGGCAAAAAGTGCCAAGGGGGCAGTCTAGACCTGTGCTGCCAACGCAGTAGCTGCCCACCACCCGTGGTTTTTAAGCATAAGAAACAACAGCCAGCCTGAATTGAGAGGGGCAGTATGTGCGACACACACACCCCAGACCTCAGAGACCGAGTATGAAATCACGAATGTAAAGCATCTCATTAAGAGTTTCTGTAGTGATTATTTGTCGAAATCCTAATATTTTGTAGATAATAGGTTATTTAGTCTCAATATAATCTCACCTGTTCCTTTCCCCTATTTTAATGTGGCTATTAGAAAACTTTAAATTACACATGCAGCTTGTAGTTTATTTCTCTTGGGCACCACTAATTTGAGCAAGAAGTGTGGTAGGAGTTGAGGGCAGGGAGAAGTTGCCGTGGATTTGGGCAAGCCGGCGTGGTGCCTTCACCAAGAAGGACGCGCTTTGAGTGGGTGGACAGGCCGGGAAGGCGAGGAAGCATCAGTCCTGAGATGCGGCAGCTTCGTCTAGGCAGCCGAGGAGACAGCGCTGGCGGGCTGCGTAGGCAGAAAAGTTTCAGACTGTACTAACTTTGAGCTCCAAGAATTTGCATTTTCTCCCATAGGCAGCGACCGCTTCCGCAGAAGAAAACAGGCCTTCGCCCGGCAGCGCCTGGAGCAGCCGGAATCAGGCACTTGGTCCACCTGGGGACTGAGCGACCGGCAGGAAAGCCGAGTCCAGGCTCGCGGACTTACCTGGAGGAGGGCTGCGGGCTGAGGCGCACGGTGCTGAGGTTCCCGCCACCAGGCCGCGCCGGCTGTCCACCGGACCTCCCGCCCGCCCCCTTCGTTTTCGCCTTTCCTCCGCCAGCATTTCCAGAACTGCTCCGCGCGGAGGAGACCGCAGCTACCGCCCAGGTGCGCCGCGCACTCCCCGACCGCGCCGGCGCGGCGCGCGGCAGGCGGGCTGGGAGCGCTGGGCCGCGTCGCAGGGGCGGGCGGAGGCCGCGCGCCCCGCCCCGCCCCGCCCCCGACCACGCCCCCTCCCGCCCGCCACGCCCCGCCCCCGCCGCGGCGCCCTGCGGCCCCACCGCGGGAAGCCCCGCGCCCGCCCGGCTCGGCCCCGCCCCCCCGGGAAGGCCCAGTACGGCCCCGCGCCGGCGCTGACGCACAGGAAGGCCGCGGCGGGCGGGCGCTGCATCCCCGCGGCCGGGAGGCTCCGCGGGCCTGAGCGCCGGCGCAGCGCGAGGCGGCCAGGTAAGCGGGCGGGCGGGCTGGGCCCTGCGGGCTTCGCACTTCTGTTCTAGCGGCTCCGTGACCCTCATCGTCCTCAGGACGCGTTTGCGGTGTATGAGGGTCACATTCTTGGTGGGAGCTGGGACAGGCGCACGGCGCATCTTAATTCCTTTTATCCTCCTTCCCCGCCCTGTCTTCTCCCTCCATCTCGAGGCCCGCTTCCCGTTTGCAAAAATCTCTCTCCCTGGCTCCTGCCGTCTTTTACTTTGCTGTTTGAATTGTGTACCCCTTGGGTTTCTCATATAAGAGAAGCCATGAGATACTTAAACTTGTGTGTCGGACTTACTTCACTTAACCTTATGGTCTCGAGATGCATCCATTTTCCTACAAATGACTCAAGTTTATCCTTCTTTATGGCAGAGTAGTACTCCATTGTGTAAATACCCCATTTTCTTCATCCACTCATCTGTGTCAGTGGTACTGTAGGGCGGTCATCTGCCTTTATGAGCTGTGGGTCCAGGAACCAAGGTAGCTGTCTCACCATCTCCCAGGGGGCGAAACACAGTACTCAAGGAAGGGAATGGCCACTAGTGCCCATCAGTGACGGATCGGAATGGACACGGCTGTCATGGGATAGGAGAACTAGCCTGTATGAAAGCAAAGAAACATGCCGAAGGAGGTCTGAGGGCATTATTTCCAGAGGCTGCGATGAAGGAGAGTGTCCTGGATGATTTATATCTTATCTCCCCCGCCCCTTTCTGCTTTGAGTTCAACGATTTGAAGGGAAGACTCAGGTCTTTGAAATAATTTAACTTTTAGATTAATTCTTAGAAAACAGATTTTCATCCGAATCATAGAAAGGATTTAACAATAGTAGCAATTAAAACTGGGATGTAGCCAGGCAATGTGGCACACACCTGAAACCCCAGTACTCTGGGAGACAGAGGTGGGGGCGGCAAGTTCAAGCCCAGCCTGGGCAAGGTCGTGATTTAGCGAGACCCTGTCTCAAAAAGAAAAAAAAGGAGTGGTGCTATTTTCAGCTTCCATTTCCAGTTGTCATTAATTAGTCGTCACCTCTGGCCTTGAGGATTTTTTCACTTTTAAAGTCAAAATGATGCTTACTCTCCACCTACTTACTCACTTAATTCCTCTTTTAGCAGGTATTTAGTAGCACTTACACTGTGCCTAGAATTGCAGCATCCGAAAGTTTTCCTGTACATGAAATCATATGTAAATTAAAGATAATCTCTTTTCCCACTTACTTTCCCCGTTTAGCAAAAAAATATTGGCAACAATTTTCTCTCTATACATCTTAAATCATTTACTGTGAACTCTGGGAAAAGATGCTCAAAAATGGCTCTATTTGCGACCTGGAGAATATTTAAATGAAATTTATTATCATGATGTTCTAGAAGCAAAAAGAAACTTTCACCTGCGTTCAAGCTACATTGAATTACAATGGCGATTAATCACCCCAAAGAGTTTTTCTTTGACCTAGTGTGACGGAGAAAGCAATAAGAACTCTGACCTGGAGGACAGTAAAATACTGCAGTATAAAGGAGACATGGTCACATTGACTTTCCCGACCCAGGGGACATGTGTACAGCCTGTATCTTGGCCAGAGCAGGGTTACGTGGGGAGAAATACATGCTTTTGTTCTACGACAGGCTGCCAAAAAATTTCAAGTGTGGTTTCTTCTTCCGTAAGTAACTTGAGGGTTAACCACTGTCAGATACACATCAGAGACAAATTAAAGGTAGACTTTAAAAGTTTGCCGAGCCGCTGTGGATCGCTTCAGAGAGAAATAAAAATATTTATGAGTTTAGAAGTATTTTGAACTGACAGAATTGGAATCTGTGAGAATACAGACATGAAATCCATCAGGAAGATATGGCAGAATTAGCCTGGAAGTCAGGAATATAAAGCTCACTGGAAGACAGGTGACTCTGAAATAAAGAAAAAATGGTTTTAGGCAGTTTGGTGTAAAAGAACCTGGGGGTGTTATTCCTCAGAAATAAAGCCTCGGAAGGTGTAGTCTGTGTACCTTCAAGCTACTCAGAGGCTGATGGAGGAAGCGTGAGCTGGCTGAGCGTGTAAGCCAGGTAGAAGGTTGGGGCAGGACCTGGGGTGTTCTGGGGAGGGCAGCAAACACTTCCTGGAGGAGGGGGACAGGAGGTCATGCTAGAGCGAGAAAGGATGTGGTCAGGGGACAGAGGAAGGAGACTATTTGCTTCATTAGGAATAACTTGAGCAAACTAAGAGGAATTGACCTATCTTTGGCTTGAGAGCATTTTTGCCTTTGCTGTCAACTTTTGAGTGACTATAAAAGTAGAGAAATGTGTCTCTGGTTACTAACATTGTCTGATTGATATCCAAGGAAAGAAGAAAATATGTACCATAGCTGTCAACCAACAATATTTCAAGCTGTTAATTTATCCCCCCCCCTTTTTTATAGCATGGCTCAGTGGAATCAAGTCCAACAATTAGAAATCAAGTTTTTGGAGCAAGTAGATCAATTCTATGATGACAATTTTCCTATGGAAATACGACATCTGCTGGCCCAGTGGATTGAAAATCAAGACTGGTAGGAACCAAAAATACTTTTTCCCTAGAACTTGATGACAAATACTTTATGGTCTGTCCGTGTGGATTTATTCTACAGTTTGCTTTGAACTGAGTAGTTAGATTTTTTTTTTAATGTAGAATTTCATCCGGAATTTGGAAAGCCTTCTCAAAAAAGGGGACCATTATCTTTTCTAGTTTCATCCACAGTTTTAGTGCTTTTCCATAAGCCAAAACCCCCAAATTTTTTAACATACTGAAAAAACAAGAATTCTCTATTGCAGACTCAATGTAAACAAATATTCTCTTTAGGAGCTACTATTCCACCTTCTCCAGGGATCTCCCCCTCCCCCAAACCCCCCATGTCCTGCCCCGGCTATCTACAGAAATTCAGATGCCTTGCCCCTCTGTCTTTACTGGAGAAACTTGAACCCAAATGACCCGTTGTACACCGACTGTATCTCCCAAGACCGTTCTGAACCTTTCTATGTGAAAAGTACCTCAAAAAAGCTTCCCATATATGAAACTGTCCAATTCACAAGCATTCTTCCAAGCTCTGTTCGCTCTCTACCATTTAATTGTTTATCATCTTTTTAAAATTGTGGCAAAATATGCATAATATAAAATTTATCATTTTAAGTACACAGTTCAGTGGCATTAAGTATGTTCACATTGTTGTGCAATTGTCACCTGCAGAACCTTTTCATCCCCCTTAAATGAAACTGCACACATTAAACAGTAACTCTTGTCCCTCTACTCCCCATCCCTAGGACCCCCGGTTCTATTTTCTCTCTATAAATCTGGTCACTGTATGTATTTTATGTAAGTGGAATCACACACTATTTGTCCTTTCGTGACTACCATTTCATTTAGTGTAATGTCTTCAAGATTCATTCATGTTGTTGCATATATTGAAATTTTCCTTAATTTTGAGGCTGAATAACACTACTTATATGTATGCACTACCTTTCGTTGGATCGGTTCCCTGTCATTGCATATTTGGGTTGTTTCCATCCACCTTCAGTTGTCACCAGTGAAGTTGCTGTGAACAATGGCATGGAAATATCTGTTTGAGTCTCTCATTTCAATTCTTTCAAGTATCGACCCAGATAGAGAACTGTTGGGTCATGTCGTAATTTCATGTTTATTCTTTTGAGTAACGATCCGACAGTTTTCCATAGCAGCTGCACCATTTTACATTCCCATCCTCCATACACAAGGGTTTCAATTTCTCAATGTCCTTGCCAAAACCTACTTTATTTTTTCACTTCGTTGTTGTTAATTTTTGATAATGGCCATCCTAATGAGTGTGACGTGGTATCTCATTGTAGTTTTGATTTACAGTTCCCTAATCATAGAGATGGTGAACATCTTTTCAAGTGTACAGTTTAATTTTGGCAAACCTCTAAATGATTATCACTGTGGAACAGATACATCAGATACATCACCTTAAAATTCATATGGTGAAAAAGTAGATATTTCACTAAGTTGTTTCCTGACGTGTAATAATACTTTGATTTTTAGGGAGGCAGCTTCTAACAATGAAACCATGGCAACAATTCTTCTTCAAAACTTGTTAATACAACTGGATGAACAGTTAGGTCGTGTTTCCAAGGAGAAAAACCTGCTCTTGATACACAATCTAAAAAGAATTAGGAAAGTCCTTCAGGTGAGAATGCATTCTACTGTTTCACAATATTTAGGTGTATGAGTCTTAAATTCAGTAAGAAAGAAAAATATAATCTTATATTATTTTCAAACCAGGTTTAAGGGTAAAAAATTTTAATTATCTCAGAATTTAAAATTTTTGTGCTCTTATTTTATTACCCAATGTTCATTTTGCATGAAATTTTGCACCTGAACTACACGTGGGAGGGTGTGCATATGTGTTACATGTGACTGGTTTACTTGCTAGGCTCAAGTTCAGAAACACTGGAATGGAAATTTAAAAGACAATAGTTCCATGGCTGCCTTCCAGCCCTTCCTTGCTTTTGTCTCTGTGTAACAAAGTTAGTATTGTTCTCATTCATAAGCGGAAGCCTTGTGGGTGTATGTTCCTATTGATGAACTAAAATTGATACATTGTGGTTAATTTAAAGTCCAAGATTTCCATTAAGATTCATTCTTTGTTCTGCATAATTTTATGGGTTTTGACAAATACATGTCATGTGTCTACCATTACAGCAGCATACTAATAGTCTCACTGCCCTACAGTCTTCTCCTCAACTGTTTTTTCCTCCTCTCTTTGCACTGAATGCCAGGAAGATGTTAATGTTTTTTACTCTCCATAATTTGTCTTTTCTAAAACATCATGCAGTTGGAATTACACGGATGTATCCTTTTTAGACTGCTTTCTTTTTCCACTTAGCAATAAATATTTAAGATTCCTGTGTCTTTTCGTGGCACTGTGGCTGTTTTCTTTCCGTCACTGAATAGTACTTCCTCCCTTTTATGGATATACCACAGTTTGTTTGTGTTTGGCAATTCTGAATAAAGCTACTATTAGCATTCACACACAGGTTTTTATGTGGGCATAAATTTTCAATTCATTTGAATAAATACCTGAAATATCATTTCTGGATCATTATTCTTGAATTTTCTGTGTCAAACCTTTTTTTTTAATTTGTTTTTTGTGTTTTGAGACAGGGTCTCACTGTGTAGTTCAGGCTAGCCTTGAACCCACTTTGTAGCCTAGGCTAGCCTCAAACTCATGGCAATCCTCCTGCCTCAGCCTCCTGAGTGCTGGGATTACAGGCATGCACTGCCATGCCCTCAAACTTTCTTCTTTATTCACTTTCCTCTCTGTTTTTCTTCTGCAGAGTGACTTATTTAAAAAATGAAAATGATGCATGCTCATAATTTTAAAAAATTTGAAGTAAAACAAAAATACAAACAATTCATAATCTACTACTTAGAAATAACCATATCGATATTTAATGGATATTGGTCTGTGTATCTCTCTCTCTCCCTCTCTTAATAGATAGATAGATATCTAAATAGGCAACTGTTACCTCCAACATCTCACCTTTATGTCTTCGTACATTTACACGTGCAGATAGAAGATGTGTTCACTATTGCTGCCTCATCAGTGTCTTGCACACCCAGACACACACACAGACACACTCAGACACACACACACACCAGGAACTCCCCACATACCTCACCTTACTCAGTTTTCCTTCATAACTTAATTAATTTATAATCTCTTCTATGTTTATTTCTTGTGAGAAGAATATAGTTTCCACTAGGGAAAGGATTTTGTCTACTGCTATACAGTGCCTAGAAATATGATAGGTACTCAGTAAATAATTTTTGAGTAAATGAATAGCTACATAGGATTACTTGGAGCAAAAATGGAATTTAATCTATAATCTCACCCTTAATTTCTATTTCTGGCTAGATAAAGAACCATTCATCTACAAAATATATAAAAATATTAGATAAATTATAATAGACTTTCAGATGCATAGATAACCTTACCAAAAATTGAGGGAAACCACAGGATCAAAAATTAAGGAAAAAAACTATAAAACAACTTTAAAATTTTATAATGTCTCTTTTCCTTATCATATACCATCTGGTCAAGGAATTCATCTTTTAACTTTTATACTGTGTCATTTTGTACCAAATAATGCCTTCTACAAATATTAGGTAGAAAAATTTTTATACAGTCAGCAAATATTTGATGAATACTTATGATGTTATCAGTCACATTTTAAGCACTGAGGATGTACTTGGGGGAAGTCACGAAGCCTACAGTCTAAAAAGTTCATACTTCCCGTGCTCTGGTTTTTAAATTATATTAATTTTATGGTTGTTCTTCTTAAGCTAGTATTAGTGAAGTATGGGGGGAAAGATATCAGCAATCTTGTCTGATGATAGAAAAAAATTTCTATCAACTACAAACGTCTGTTTAGAGTTTTGGTGTTAACTCTGTGGTTAGAAAGCTGACCATCTATGAGAACTTTCCACAGACCAGGGTCATGAATCTGTTAGTAAGAGTTTGAAACTCGGAGGGTGAGACGTGGGCAAACATAACCCACATCTCACACGTTCTGCCCCCTGACTGCCGTGGCATTTTTCCTGAAGGACTTTGGGGGAGCTTGAATAAAATGTGTTAGAGCTGAAAACTCCTTGAAAAATGAACCAAGGATGGATTCTTTCTTCCCAGTCTATAAAAGTCCTAATCTTGGCTCTGAAGACCCAGTTGAAGGGAGATTGTTAACATGACAAGGTGGGTGAGGTTTGGAAACACATTTTGTAAGACTGAGGGAGAACCAAAAAAATACTGCTTTATATACTGAACTCTCTGAATCTGCCAGGTAGTGTGCTCTACCCATGCTGCTTTCTCAGTTCACCCCTCTTCCTCGCCCTTTGTATGCCACACACTGAGAAATCAAGAGGTGACCACATTTTAAGGCCTGATGGAACACGGAGCTCCATGTATAATCCTAAGGAGCTCTGAGTCAAGGAGGATCAGTTTTCTTTGCCAGTTTGCCATACAAGAATGCAGCCAATTTGTTAGCCACCCCATAGTTATTTCCCCAATTCTCCAAAAGAATCCCCCAAAATCTGTCTTCCTCTGAGATAGTTACCTGCTGCCAATATCATAACAGTCATAGTTCAGAGGCTTAAGGACCTATGTGTTATGCCACTTAAGGTGAAATAATAAATATTTGTCAAGATTTTGTTTGCTGCATAATTTGAGATTGTCAACAGAAGGTAGATGTTATATATCTTAGTTACTTTTCTCATTGCTGAGACACAATACCCAATACCCATGTGTTAACAAAGAAAAAGTTTATTTCAGCTCACGGTTTGTAGAGGTTTCAGTCCATAGTTGGCTAGCTCCATGGCAGAGGGGGATGGCAGAGGAGAAACAGTCCATGGTATAGCAGGCAGGAGGCGGTAAGCAGCAAAGCCTGCCTCCCATCTCTCCCTTTATATTCCACCCAGGCTATAATCCCACTGATTGGTGCCACCCACAGCCAGGATGGGGCTTCCCTCTTCAGTAAATCCATTCAGCCACACCCAGAATTGTGCTAATTCAAATAGATTAATCCAGATATCACACACCCTTAATCCATATTCACACACCCTAGATCCAGCCACCTCTCAAAAGCCCAACCTATGAGCACTTGAGGCTTTGGAGGGGATATCAAGATAAAAGTCATGACACTTTACATCATAATTCCTTAACCTAGACACATCACACAAACTGGAATCCATCTGATCAATTGAAGTCACCCGAAATTTCATTCTTATTTCATATCTATTCCTGCAAGCCTTCGTTTTATCTAAGACTGTCTAGATTGGTCTCCTTTATTTAATACTTGAATCAATAGAAATTTATTCTTTCCCTGAATTCTGATTCTCCCTGAAATTTATGTCAGAGTCTGGGGCTTCCTTATGGAATACATTGTGCAGAGTGGGATGTGTTTTTATTACAAATGACAGTTAATATTTCTTAAAAGTAGAGTCATGTAATTTGCTTTGCAGCATCCCAGGTAACTACTCCATATATATTTGTTAAGTGAATATTGATTCTAATATATTGACTTTCACATCGGGTTAGTATTGACAGTTGAAGATGCAAAGTCAAGAAGATATAGATAAAACTACAATCTAGAGTGTACAAAGTACAAAGTAATATTTACAATATAGTATGGCGTAGCACCATGATAGAGGAAACTGCAACCATATTTGCAAAGCTGGAAACATTGGTGCTGGTTCTAGAAGGAAGTTTCAAAGTACTCTCTGAAGAGGGGAAGAAAGAGTAATCTTATATAATGAGAAAAACAAGAGCAAGAACAGGACAGTAAGAGAATACCTTCCTCTGTGAGCAGGTGGAACTTCCTAACAGAGTTATTGAGGACCTTGAGTGGTATATTAAGCAACTTGGTCTTAAGCAATGAGAACCATCATAGATTTCTAAACCAAAGTGTGACATAAATACATGTTTTTTTTTTTGTTTTATTTGGTTTTTTTTTTGGTGCTGGGGATCAAACTCCAGGCCTTGTGCTTGCAAGGCAGGCACTCTAACCGCCGAACTAAATCCCCAGCCCCTAAATACATGTTTTTATTGAAAGCTATCCAGAACTATTTTTCTCTCTAAGAAAATTCACCCTTTGTCTGTTTTAGGAAAAGAATGTTGGAAAATTCTGAGGCTGAAAGTTTTTTCTCTCCTGATTTCAGCACCTGTTCTTTCTCTCCTTAGATCATCTAGACACTAGATAGATTTTATTTTTCCTAACACAGGAACTAGCTGTAATGTATCCAACTGACATGGGAACCCAGACACTCTGATGGGTGTGAGGGTCTGCTTGCTGCCCAGCGGCTGGTAACAGGAACTCACAGAGCAGCTGTCAGCCCCAGACCACAGCCCGGGGCCAGGAAGACAGTTAGATTTCTGGTGGGATGACTGACCTCTAACCAAGAAAGAGGAGGGAAACAGAGATGCCAGGTGGTGAAGAGGCTAGGAAGACGTTCAGTCTCACAGGGGCATTTTACTGTTCACTGGCTTCTGTACCTGGAGTGTCGTGGTGATTGTGAAGAAAGGTTGGGTAGATTTTCACCTTCAAATACAGGAGAATTGTGTCACTAGCAGTTTAATAGAAGAAAAGTTTCCTATTTCAGTTATCCCCATGGCTTGGACATGAAGACCCGTAAGAAAGCGTCTACACTGTTAGGAATTCATCTCGATCTGGATATTTTCCAAAGAGATACTTAACCTAAGATGGAGACAGTTCACAAGACTTATTATTAGATAAGCTGTTTGAAATATTTTGTAAAAGCAAGTTTAATAAACAAAAGCATAAAAATGGGATCAGAAATAACTAAAATTGTAAACAAAGTCAATATAATCCTAAAGCAGTTAGAAACTAATGTTTACCTTCACAGTTGTGATTTAAGTGAGTAATGATCAAATAGGTAATTTAGGAGACATGTAATTTTAGTTCACAGGTATTGTGCAACTGCCTTTTCTGATGCAAATAAATTACTTCAAAGGTAGCCATTTTAAGTCGCCAACAGGAAGTTTCTGACTCGGGAAAAAGTTGCTTCTCTCATCCAGCTAAGCACACTTGGGAACTTTGTTGCTGTCTTTTCCAGAAGTGACTTGGGGATAAAACATTTGTTCCAGTGACACTTACCTCCCCCCGCTACTCCCTTTTAAACATGAGGATCCAGAGTCACAGCCTTGGTAGGCGGCAGGTCTTCATCTGTTACCGTAATCGGCCACTTTGGTCCAGGCCATGCCCCTCTCTCGGGGGGCTCCTGAGTGCACAGTGAGGTGCCGGTGGTGCAGGTAGCCAAGAGCTGTGCTGATGCCCAAAGAGCGAGACCCTTGTGTGTGCCTGTGATGTGAAGAACCTGACTGTTTTGTGGCACTTCTCTGTGCTCTGTGCCTCAGTACAAAGATATGGGAATGGGCAAATAAGCAATACGACATCAAACTTAAAAATAACACAGCTGTCTTTCATAATTTATGCCTCATATCATCAGGGTTTATGTTGGAAAAAATTGACTTTCTGTAGCTGAGCGCATCATCATTTCATCACATCTTCTCTTAAGGTCTCATGTTTCTTTTCCCGAATGATAGAAAGTTCCCCGCGGGATTGGGGTGGGGAGGGGAGGGGAGGGACTGACTTCATGGCACATGTGGGGCCAGAGCAGCAGGCACGCACGCAGCTCTGCTTAGACATTACTGCAGCAATTAAATAAAAAAGAACGAGGCTGCTGAGGTGGCAGTGGTGCTGGAAATGACAGATATATGCTGGAGTCGACAGGAACTTTGGTAAAAGAACTGGCTCGTAATGAATGAATACATACAAAATGTGTGAGAGTGAGAAATAGATGACTGAGGGTTTGGGTTTGGGTTATTACACAGATGTTGATGCATAGTAAAGATTGAGTTGGGGAAGGAGGTGGGATAACAAGATGAGTTTGATAAGTTCTAAGTGATGTGCCGCAGGAAGCTCACAGGAAGTAACTGGAACAATACATCTATGTATTTGTCTGTCTCTTCCACAAAGCCGAGCACCGTGAGTGCATTTATCTCTGAAATCCCAGTGCTCAGAAGAGACCAGCACATAGCAGGTTCAGTGTTTGACACTGAAAATATGCATACTGCCTTGTTGCAGTGACTATTCCTGACTGATGGAGCACATGTCACATCATTATTACAAATACCGTTTAGACAGATTCCATAAAGGCAATTTAGATTTTAAGGTTTTTCTGCCGCTGTCAGCAATTTCTAGGGATGGAAGGAGTTAGCTCTGCAAAGCAGTATAGATTTGGAACATGTGGCACACATAAGAGAAGGTCAGGCTGGATGAGAACGGGAGCAAAGTGAGCCGAGGAAATTTCAGAGGAAGGAGGGAGGCACTGAGCATCTGGCAGCTGAGAGAAAATGTGCTGTCTCTGGAGAGGAGTAAGAACTGAAGTATAGGAACCAAAGAGAAGCATCCGGGACCCAGCTTCACAGGGAGAGAGTCGGACATGGTGTGGAGCCACGGCCAACTCCCAGGAGCCAAGAGATCCGATTCTTTGGACTAAAGGAATGCAGAAGCTTTTAAAGCTCCTCACCAACCATGTTACTAGAATGCCAGGGTGGTGTCCCATGCTGAGGAAGTAGAAAACTGCAGGTGGAGGCAGCAGGGTACAAGCAAATACATTTAAAAATATAAAGGCAAGGAATTAGCGCTGCCATTAGATGGGAAAGGGTCCTGAATACCCATGGAGGCTCTTTGTCTAGGGGTTTTTCAGGGACTTAGAAGGGAGCTCAGACTGTTGTACAAGCAAGATGATCTCTACTTTGTAGGAAACTACATACTTTTCAGGGTCCGATCTATGCAGTGTTCATGCAGTGTCCGTGCAGGGCCCGTGGATCTGTGAGCCAGTGGCCTGCTTGATCGTGCTCTGGCCATGCTCTGGGGACATCTGACAGCTGCAGGACATCTGGAAGACCTTTTTGTAACATTCCTGGAAGGTAACGACTCAGCAGGCTCCATTTTGGGCTTCTCAATTCCCTTTTGGTACACTGTCTTTACTGCCTGACAGAATCCTAACTCTTGTCTTAACAAGACAGTATAATGACAAAATGATCATTAGAGATTCACTTAGAAATTACTTGGGAGGGCTTCTAAGACTCTCTTTCATTAGAAAGTTACATGGTTAATCTGAAAAGAGATATAGATAGAAATCTAATATTGCATCATATTTTAATACAATGTCCTTAGAGTAAGGGCATCACTTTTGTATCTTTTTTTTTGGAACACACTGTATAGCCCAGGCTGACCTTGAACTTGCAGCGATCCTGCTGCCTCAGCCTCCTGAGTGTGGGATTACAGGCATGCACCACCACGCCAGCTAAGTGCATCGCTTTTAAAAATGTTTTTGTTGATATATACTATATATGCATACAACAGAGTACACATGTTGATTGTACACGCCATAATTTTTAAAATATATATACACCATAGAACTACTTCCAGATCAAGTTGCAGAATCTCCTCTATACTCAGAAGTCTCTTCCTTGCTTTTCTCAGTCCACGCCATTCTCAAGGATGACAACTATTCTGACTATCCTGCTGTAGATTTGTTTTTGTAGTCTTGAACTTCACATGACTGCACCTTTGCAGAATGATTTTCTGGGGTCGGTTAGATTTCTTTCACTCTACATTATGAGATTTAGCCATGTCATTGTGTGCATCTGTATTTTCTTTTTTTTTTTTTTTTTTTTAAAAAAAGCACAGCTTAGCATTCAACTGTATTAGCACAACACAATATATTCATTCCTCTGTGGGTGGAAACTTAAGCTGTTTGCAGATCGTGTATATTGTGCATAAAGCTATAATAAGCATTCCTGTTTGTGTTGTTTGGTAGGTGTGAACACTCATTTCTTTTGATTGTGTTCTCGAAGTTAGACTTGTTGCTTCGTAGAGGGTTACAGGTGTTTGGGTTTAGGAGATGTCACCACCCATTTTCCACAGTGGTGTACTAAGGCACACCACCACAGAGGTGGATGGGAGTTCTATTATTCCAGCACTTGCTAGCATGTGCTGTTGCCTATCTGTTTCACTTTGGTTCTTTTAGTGTGTGGGTAGTGGTATCTCACTGTAGTTTTAATTTGCATTCTCCTGATGGTTTCTAATGTTCAGAATTTTATACTCAGTGGCCATTTGATGGCCACTTTTTTTTTATTTTTTTGGTGCTGGGGATCGAACTCAGGGCCTTGTGCTTATGAGGCAAGCAATCTAACCACTGAGCTAAATCCCCAGCCCCGATGTCCTCTTTTAAAAATGCCTGTTAAAGTCTTTTTGCCCATTTAAAAATTGTTTTGCATGCCCTTGTTTTATTGATTTGTAGTTTTCAATATATTCTGAGTGATCCTTTCCTATATATATCTAAATATGCACATATAATTATATATTTACTTAAAGAGTGTCATCTCCATTATTGTGTCATTACTTTTCAGATTCCTTTCAATTGTGTATTGGATGAATGAAAGTTCCTAATTTTATTTTATTTATTTATTTTTTAAGTTCCTAATTTTAATGAGATCTAATTTTTCATTTCTTTTTAAATGGTTACTGTCCTTTGTCTTAGATCATAGACATTCTTCTAGATTTTCTTCTGGGACCTTTATTAACCTTTCACATTTACAACTACGATCCTTTGAAACTAACTGTTCCAAATACATGTCCAGTTGACCCACAACCATTTATTACAGTGACCATCCTGATTGCCTCGTGGTGGCTTTTTACCATGAATCATGACTTGTATTTGTGTGATTCTCTTAACATATTAGTCTGTGTATCTTTCCTTACACCAATACAGCTATTTACCGTAGGTCTATAGTAATTCTTCATACATTATACAAAGGTCCAGAAACCTGTTCCCTGTCTTCAGAATCATCTTGACTTTTCTTGATGCTTGCAACATTCATTTAAGTATGAGAATTAACTTGTTAATTTCCACAAATAAATCTATCAGAATTTTCACTGGAATTACATTGAATGATCCAGCAATCATTTTGGAAAAAGTTGATATCTTAATAATAATGAGTCTTTCAGTCTACGTGCATGAAACATCCTCTCACTTATTCAGGTCTTTAGTTTTTCTCAGCATTGTTTTTTAGTGTTCTAGGAAAGTCTTTCGTATCTTACAGATGTACCATAATTTAACCAGTCTTCTAGAAATGAGAATTCCACTTCCAGTTTTAATGTCATTATATCTGTATAAGCACAATGAAATTTAAAATTCATGTGTATCTTAGCACCACTCATTCTGTCCTCCTATATCCTCATCTCTAGGCAAAAAGTCAAAGGGCAAAGAAGGACTGTAGGGTGTCCCACCTTTCGGTCTTTAAAAACCACAGCTGAACCACACTGATCTATTTCCTGTTATCAGAATCTCTAGGGAATGATATTGCATGAACAGACTTTGTAGCCTTTGCAAACCAATACAATCTCAGGAAATGTCTCCTTTTGTCTCTGCTCTGTGAGTTAAACCCATTTTCACATTGTTCACTAAGCGAGCAAAAGAACTTATCAGTGAATGGAATTACATCTCATCTTTTAAAAAATAGTTCTCCGTGCATTATAGAGATAGAAACTGTATTTTTACACTATTTATTTTCCAAGTTTATGACTGTTTTTAGCTGTACTGAAAAGCTAAATACATATAGGTCTGAATCTCAGCCTTGTATAGTGAATTAATAAACCTGTACTCACTGGTAAAATAATACTCTAAGACCTTTTGACAAGCATGTGTGTGGCTTTGGCTTCAGGTCTTCTCAAAGTTAGCCAACTTTCATAAATTATTGCTCTTCAACCCACATGAGTCTTGTACCGTGTGGGGAGTTTATCTCTGCAGTCCTATAGGTTATATCTTTTTGCTAATGCAGCCAAATATGTCTACCAAGTTTCAAACAAATTTTTATTATAAATATGATATATAGCTAATAAAACTTACAAAATATAGACATGCAAAAACTCCAGTTCTATCTCTGATTGATAATCACTAGAACATTAGTTGTCTTGCTAATTATTATTTTCTTTTTGGTACTGGGAATCGAATTTAGGGCCTTGTGCTTGCTAATATTATTTTAAAATGAATATTATTTTGTAACTTCTTTCCTAAACTTAATACATTAGTGTAGTCAAAAATCCTCCCGTGACATTAACTCTTTTCAGCATTATTCTTATTTACTTCTTAGTGCACATTTATCATTTTCTCCAGTTCTTTACCAATATTAACAGATGAAGTATGCATATCTACCATCAGAATTTCATTAATGTTTCTGATTATTTTGTTAGGATGGTGATTTTAACTCTGTGCATCAAAATCACTTATGGTATTGTAGTTTTTAATAACCATTGTTGAGAAATCTAAACTGATGTGTTAATGAGGACAACATAGCTACTCTATCAACAGACAAGATTTTATTTATTGTATGTGTAGCAGCGTAATGATTGTTATCCTGGTAGATGTGGGTGGCTTTTCTTCTCATGATTCAGGATCTAAGTTCCTCACATCGTGTGGCGCACCTATTCCTAAGGGACCAGGATGGTTCTGCAGATAGCAAGGAAAGAGAAAGAGCAAATATTGTAGCCACATCTTAAATTCCTTGGCCTAGAAATGGCACATCATCTCCACATTAGCAGGAACCAGTTATGAGGCCCCACACCATGCAAGGGGTGCTAGGAAGGCTGATCTGTGGCCAGGATGCCAACACCTACTTGCCAGAACTTAATGTATCCTCCCATGAGGTGAGCAGTTAGGTATGCCTGCCACGCTGGGTAAAACCATTTTGGTAAATAATTCACAGTATCCAAGTTTAACATAACAAAACAATTCCATTTCCAGATATATATCCAACAGAAATTCTCACCCAGGAAATGGATAGCTGCATAAGAATCTTCATTGTCTCGTTAGTCAAAATGAAAATGTAAAAGTGATGCTGAATGTCTATCTTTAAGTGTCCCTAGTGAATGAAGTATCTACATACATGTCACAGTGCTATCAAATTGTGGAAAAAATTGGTCTCTCTCTCTGGGGTTAATTTATGATACTCTTAAATCTCTTTTTACTGCACATTGCATACTTCAGTTTACTCTGTAAAGAACACAAGTAAACCAACGCAAAGCTGGTCATGACTCACAGTGAAACAAAAACACAAATTCATCATTAAATGCCAAATAAAGCAAAAACAAAATTAAATAGACCCGAATCCACTCATGCATCACTTAACAGCAAGGATGTGTTCTGAGAGATAGTCGTAGGCAATTTCACTGTGGTGGGCACATCACACAGTATTCTTGTGCAAATCTAGACGGTAAAGTTCATCACTTAAAATGAGCTTTGGATGTAATGAGAGATGCAGTGAACATGGGATGCCATTCCAACACACATACTGCCTTACAGTTAACTTTTTAAAAATAGATTTTTATTAAAATTTGTCCAAAATTACACAAACTTACAGGCCATTACACAAGCTTACAGACCACAATACATTGTGCCTTTTGCTTATGACAATGAGCAATGTAAACAACCACATAGATGCAGCCTTAAGTCACAACTACATAAAGTTACTGTAGTACCTATGTATGTGTTACTGTTTTGAGTTTGGGTTATTAGGTTCTTGTATTTAGGATATCATTATTCCTCTGGATCCCCGTTCCCCTCCCCCTTTACCCTCGTCTTGTTCCCTTGGACCCTTTGCCTATTGACTTATATCTGGCCCTTTGCCTTTTTTGTATCCATTGTTTACCATTTTCTTTTGTTTATATTTTGCCTCACTCAATACTGTATGAGGGATACCATACAGTATTCAAGCTTGCAGGTCTGGTTTATTTCACTCAACATTATATTTTCCAGATCCATCCATTTTCCTATAAATGACTCTAATTTGTCCTTTTTTATAGCTGAATAGTATTCCATTATGTATAGATACCACATTTTGTTTATCCAGTTATCTGTTAAAGGGTGTACAGGCTGCTTCCAGCATTTAGCTATTATAAATTGTGCTGCTATAAACATTGGTGTGCAGGTATCGCTGTAGTATGATGTCTTTAGCTCTTTGGGGAAGATACCTAGTAGGGGAATGGCTGGGTCATATGGGATTTCTATTTTCAGGCTTTTGAGAAATCTCCATACTGATTTCCATAATGGTTGTACTAGTTTGTATTTCCACCAACAGTGTAGGAGGGTTCCCTTTTCACCGCAGCCACACCCGCATTTGTTATTGTTTGACTTCCTAATGATTGCCATTCAGAAAGTTCACTTTTTAAATAGATAAGAGTGTACTCTAAAATAATGACAAAAAGTAAATGCGTAAACCATAAATACGTCATTATCATTATCAAGTATTATGTACTGTATATAACTGTGAGTGCAATATTTACATCAGACAGGCAGTGCAGTAGCTTTGTTTACACCCAAATCACCAGGAACATGTGGTTAATACCCCCCATGATGATGTCATGACTGCTAGAAAGTCCCTCAGCCATTGGTGTTTTTCAGCTCTATGAGAATCTTATGGGGCCACCATTTTTGACCAAAGAGTCATCGTATGGTACAAGACTAAACTGAGATGGAAGGATGACGCTAATATATATTATCAAGTAGAAACCCAACACCATGTCTAGAGTGATCGCCCGTAGGCAGTGGCACAGAAAGTAGAAGACAGAGTTCTCACCAAGTTTTCATTTCTCTTATATTTAAACTTTTAAAAAAGAAGCCCAAATTACATCTGTATCTTTTTTTTTTTTAAGAACAAATTCAGAGACCTTATTCCCAGAATCTCCAGGGTGTGAGGCCCAGAAATCTGTAATTCACAAAAGCCTCACCATTGACTCTGATAAACTGCTGAGGCTGAAACCACAGCCTCAGAATAAATTTCTGAAAGTGGAATTGCTGTGTCAAGGAGTGTGAAAAATGTTAAGGCTTTTGATAAGAATTGCCAAATCCTCCCCTAGTAATGCACCAATTCACATTCCCACCAGCAGTGTGTAAAAGCTCATTCCATCATCAACACCAAGTGGTATAAAGTGTTTTGATCTTTGCCAATTTGATAAATGAATAAATGGTACATCTGATTTATTTCCACAGAAGTGCTAGTTTGTTGCATTTGGCTCTCTTTGGGGGACATTCTGTCCCATCTATCTTCCTGTTGAACAGTGTGGCTAGATTAATCTCCTTCGGTTAGTGTTTCATTATAAAAACCACTTGGGGAACTTGTTAAAAATGTAGATTTGCAGCCCCGCTTCCAAATCTGATGGAGCAGGGGAAAGGCGAGTTTGGAAGTGTGGGTAGGAAAGGAAGGATCAGGGAATTCACAGAGCAGAGAGACACATCCCAGCCAGAGAGTCAGAGTTAAATGCATAATGGTGCATTTAGGTCCTGGGCATTTTATATTCCTAGAATCACCTCTTGTTCATTTCTTGCCATGCCCTCTGCCTAGGACTCTGTTCCCCTTTCTTCCCACATCCATCAAGTTCCAGCCCACATCCTGCTTGAGGTGCCATTAAAATCCACATCAATTTCTCCTTCTGCTCTCTTACAGGCTTTAGTGTCCAAACAACTCATCCTGACACTTAATCACACCGGCAATTACTTTAGATAGATGAGAGTCAACTTACAGTAATAAAGGTATAATCTAATGAAAGTTGTAGAAGTAGTGTTTTAGTACAAGAAGAAAGCCTGAGGATAGCCTGGGAAATAATCTTGCAATAAATTACATTTGTGATAGCACTGAATTAAAAGCTATGGCAACTTTTTAGAACCTAAAGTTTAAAATCGGAACAGCCTTAAAGAATTAGAAATTAGTGTTTCTCTGCTGACATGAAACCACATATTTTTCCCACCTGGCAAAGATTTAAACCCTTTGATACCACATATGTTTGGTTGTGGCCTAGGCCACCGAGGTGAATCTTAGGAAAGAAAGGTTGGAGAAGAAAGCCCTTGGATCAGTGGTGTCAACCTTGTGTAGCTATTAGAATCCCTAAAGACATGTTTAAAAGTTAGCTGTGCTCAGCTTCTCTCCATCCATTGATTTTCAATTGGGAGTTTTTAAAAAGCTTATGGGCGATTATAAGGTAGAGCCAAGATTGAAACCTGTTGCCAAAGTAGTGCAAAACAAATATGTGCATGTAGATTTCCCAGGGATTTCGTTATTCTGTGCAAAAGAAAGGGAATTTCTGAGTTGCCTTTCTAGTGGCAGTGACTGATTCTCAAAGATTTATTTACTATCTGCGTCAAGCTTCCTGTCATTTCCAAGAAGTCCACATAAATTTACTTCCGTTCATTCTTTCCCGTGATGAGTGTGTAGTAAGGGATCCTCCGCAGTAGACACTGGGGATTTGGTGGCGGAGGAGGTCCAACAGGCAGCAAGCACAGGTGTCCTTGTCTGTCCTCCTGATGTGTGTAATCTGATGTGTGAAATTATGCAAATCATTGCAACCAGTTACTCTGGAACTGAATGTCCCAGCAGGCTTCAGTGGCGTCCCACTTTAACAGAGAGACAACCAGCATGCCCACTCCCCAAATAGATCAGCTTTGTCTAAATTGGGTGCAATATAGTTTTTTAAAACTTTCCTAAATCCATTAAGTTATTTGTTCTAATTTATTGTAAATCCGAATGACTACATTAGCAGATTGTTTTCTAGGTCATTTAAGGGTACTTCTTTCCGACCTGAAAGAAGATTTGTCAACTTTTCATAGGCCATTTTTTTTACTGTAAGTAGACACTTCTTTATCTAAATGTTTGCTTGCAAGGGAATTTCACAGCAGCAAGATGAAGGCATGAGGCCAGCTTGAAACACACAGGTAATGAAAGCCTTTAGAGAAGTCGGCAGCAGACTGTGAGTCTGAACCTGCGGCAATATCAAACCATTCTGCTCGTGTCCACACTAGTGGACGGAGGACACATGGACGTTTGCCCCACGTGGACAATGGAAGCATTGGAAGGCTACCATCAGCTCAGTCAGGGCCCTTACTGAAACGTTCGATGGCAAGAGAAGAATGCCTTACAAACGAAATTCTCCTGACAACTCAGCAGCATTCTATTCTTGGATGATTTGGGACAAATGCCCCATTTGACTAATTCGTTAATCCTGCAAGGGTTACTACATGCTGTATGAGTGGTAGTCTTTCCTGACATTTTCAAGGAGCCTCGCTTGAGCACTCAACAAGGAACCTTGGGTATAAGGTCACAGCACATTATTGGATCCCACCTCTCTGAATTGATGTGTGGATGAATGTGATCGTGGCATATTCAAGAAGACACACAACTGACCAAGGACTTCTTCTCTCTTTGTTTATTGATAGAAAGTCAGCGTTTCTGAGGGTGGAGGTCATAAGCAGCCCGGACCCCAAGGCAGTCAGTGCTACCTGGGGAT
>PVJO010007674.1:0-80237 GCA_004026905.1 Hystrix cristata
ACTTTTGAATTTTGTTTCTGGACTTTTCCATGTAATATTTTTGGACAGTAGTTGATGACAGCTAACTGAAACCTTAGAACGTGAACTGTGGATAAGGGGAGACTCATAAGACAAGGAGCTTCTTCTCTGAGTGGTTCCTTTCTGAATGTAGGTGGGTTGACATGAAGAGAAGGTCTACGTTGTCCACGATGACCCCAATTTCATCATAACTACCAAATGTGATTTGATGGAAGGTTCTCAGGCTTGACATCTGTCAAGTCACCTGAAATTAACCCCTGAAAACACTATGAAAACAAAATGTGTTATATGATCTGGAGTTTAGTGGGTAGATGGTTTTCCTCAGTTTCTTAAACTGTAAAAACTATTTATAATTGTTCTATTTCTCACCATATTTCTTTTATGGCACCTTAGCAAAACTTCCCTTTTCAGAGCCTTGAATTCTCATTCATGCTGTCTGCTTTGTTTATATCATGGCTTATTCCAAAAAGGAACTGAGGTGGTTCATAATCTTATTAAGAATATTTTTAAAAAGAAGATATAAAGCGCTTTGAACTCTGAAAAATCAGGAAAGCCTCAGGAAATTTTTTAAAAACATGTTAGGAAAATGAGTACATTATTAACAAGACTAAGGGGTAGAGTTTTATGATCTTTTGACACACAATCTCCAGCATTCTCACTCAGCGTAATTTTTGAAGAATATGCATTTGCTACTTCCTGTGTTCATCTTACAAAGTAAGATATTTTAAGTTGAGAAAAAAAATTTGAATTCACATACCTCTGAATCATAAGCAAAGCCTAAACCAGTAGTGCTTATTAAGGCTTCCAGAGCCTGGACTTCAAACTCAGGACTTGCACCCACCTTCTGATAAGATCTTTTTCAGAGATCTGACGTCTGTCCAAGTCACTTTTCAAGTTAAAAGCTTTGAACTCCTGACAGGCTGGCAGCTTGGACCTTAGGTGTTTATGAAGAACTTCCTCAAGATAGAAGGGTGACTCCATCACCACCTCACCCCCACCACCACCGCCCAGGCCACCCCCTCTGCAGAGCTGGCACCTGGCCAGACTTCAGAGCTTTGAGGAGTGAGTTTGCAAACTGTGTCTGGTACTCGGTAGATATCTAGCTCAATGAAGAGCTTAAGTTAATAAATAAAAAGTAGCCTATAGTAAGCCAGGGAATGGTTAGGTTAGACTCAAATTCATCAGCCTGGCATCTGTGATCATTTTTGGCAGGTCACATGTTGTCTTTGCTGCTCACCTTTCACGTCTTTGCCCAGTAAGGACCAATGATATTAACAAAACTGAACAGGTATGCACCTCCATATTTACCTTTATTATCAGCAGGCTGCCCGCTGGCTCTCTGAGTTGGGGAGGTCACCCATCTAGATCTTGTGGAGTAGGTCCAGGGCCTTTTAACCCCTAGGATACTCTGAGGAACCTTATGATCTCACATCAGAACCATTTAAGAGCTCTTTAATGCTATCTACAGAGAATCTCTGACCTCCACTTGCTTTCTTCTTACATTACTATAATTATGAAACTAAAACTAATTTGGGACTCTTGACTGCCTACTCCCCTACCAACATCTGTACTACTCTCCTGTAGACTTGCTACATTTCAGCCACAGGCCACACCAGATTTCTTTTGGGGTTTTCATTCATGCTGAACTTGTTCCCACCTCTAGTTCTTTGCATCTGATTTCTCTGTGCCTAGAATAGCCTATAAGGCTCCTGGTTGCCTTCTTTCATTATGCAAGTTTGTTTTAAATTATTATCTCCTCAGCGACTTGTCCACTTTACCGAAAACAAAAACCCCATACCTAATAAATTTCCAGCAGGTCAATCTATTTCTTCTACAGCACTTACTATAACTGGCTGTCTTTTATTTATTGACTTGTATTTATTATTTAGATATCTCACTGGTAAGTTCTGGAAGAAAGTGCTTCAGATGCACCATTGTGAACTGTTAGTTCACACATTTCCTCTACCTTGTAAAAGGACAGCAGAGTTCTGCAATAATTTGGCTGCTTGAATGTCTTCAAAGCAGGATCAGCCCTTCACTTCAGATACTCAGAAGGACCAGGCAGAACTTTCTTGGTGAAACCCTGGGACCTATGAAATCAATGCATTCTAATTAATAGGAACTCAATTTATATTTAACCAAAAAAAAAAAAAAAGAGCTAGGATCAAAGTGGCTTTTTGTGCTAAAAGGCTGGACAAAAAGAGAGATAATAAGAAGCCGCCTCATTTTTTACAGATAGCATCACAGGCCGCTGACTTTCTTTGAACAGGAAAAGGACCAGTTTCCAAACTAGCAGAAACCAATAATGGCTAGCCCCTGACACTCCCAGAAAAGCAGCATGTACAACTGTAAGGCTTATTTACCCAGATCCCCAGCATGGACCAGGAGAAAGTAAGTATATTCTAAAGCTGATCTTATGATGCATCCACCCCAAATTTTATTTCTGCATGTGGACAACAAAATGTAAAGAGATAAAGATCTCAATTTATAGACTGCCTCATCATTATAAAATTGAGTGGATGTAGTTTAGAACCTGTTGCTGTAATTTTTCTTTAAAGTGTGCTTTCTTTTAAGGGACTTAATGATAATTGGAAGTTGGATTTCAAAATACTCTCAAAATATTAGGTGATACTAAGGAATGGCTAATTTTTTAGGTGTTAAACTTTATATAGTGGTTATAAGTACTTTTAAAATAAGAGACCTTATCTTTGAAAGACACATACAAAAATATTTATAGACAGATTTATCTCTAAAGGAGATCTTCTTCAAAAAAATACCACAGGAGAGAAAGTGAGTGGAAATACAGACAACATAGGACTGGCCATGAGTTGATATTGCTGAGGTGGGATGATGGCTCCATGGGAGATAACTGAGCGATCTGCTCAACATTGTATATATTTGACATTTTTCCTGATGAAAAGACTTTTTTTTAAAGTTCTTTTTTTTAAATTTTCAGGTGCTGGGGATCGAACTCAGGGCCTTGAGCTTGCCAGGCAAGCACTCTACTACTTGAGCTAAATCTCCAGCTCCTAAAAGTTCTTTTAAAACAAATCATCTTCACTCATGAAATTAAGAGAACTTACCTGAAGGTGAAGGTTTCACCTTTCCGGTCTTGCAGTGGGTTTTCCTGGATGACGTCCTGGGTGAGAGGTGCGCTCTGCCGAGGGGATTTGGAGTGGGGGAGGGTGCCCAGATGACTGACGTTAGCACAGGACCTTATGGGAGGAGGGCCCTTTTTCTTCCTTGGAAGGGTGCCGTGTATAGACACGTCTTGATACGCCTCTGTGCGATGCTCAGCGAGAGGGGACTTGCTGCTCAAAAGGTCCATGGATGAGGCCAGAGGGAACTGATGATTCACCGGCATGTTTCTGGGAAAGCTTGCAAATTTTCCTGCAGCCATGATTTTCAACTCTAAGGGGGAAAGGAACGAGTGAAGGATAAAATTGAGATACTCACAAGAACTGACTTCTACCTTACAAAAGGAAGTAGAAATATGCCACATAACAAAAGAATATATTCGGGATGCATCAAAATTAGGCAAACGACGTTTAATAGTGTCACTAGTGGAGTCTGACAAGAATGGGACGTTTAGTCATCTCCCTTCTTTAAGGTCTCCCAGAGAAATTTGCCTGGACTGGCAACAAAATCAAAAGGGCAAACACATCTCAGAATTGTTAGAGACATACGAGTTATTTTACTATTTCAAACAACCGAAGGAAATGAAACTAACCAAAAAAATTATTATTAAGGAAAGACTCAGTTTCAGTAATAAACATCAGAGAAAATGTTACGCATCGTTACATAATTGGCGCATATATTTCCACCAAACTGTAAGTGATAAGAACAGGTGGAGATTATTGGAATTCTTGAGCTGCTGAATATCTTCAGTGCCAGACCCCAGTTGGGCTGCCCAGAGTGATGAGG
This sequence comes from Hystrix cristata, assembly GCA_004026905.1. Taxonomy (NCBI): domain Eukaryota; kingdom Metazoa; phylum Chordata; class Mammalia; order Rodentia; family Hystricidae; genus Hystrix; species Hystrix cristata. Next base: position 3,943 of record PVJO010007674.1, read on the forward strand.
CAGAATTTTTCAGGCAAAGTCCTAATGCTTAGAAATAAATCAATGTACTCTGATTAATGAAGACAGAATAGGGTTAGGGGTCAGGAGGTGGGCCATTCTTCCGTACATCAGTGGGCTCAGCTGCAGAGGAAAGCCACTGGGGTGGCGACTCCACGTGCATCGTCCCCTGGAGGGGTCAGGAACCTGCCTGCCACCAGTAGGCTGCTCATGGGTCCCTGTAAACCAAGAATAAGAAGTGAAGGGGAAGGGCTGGGGATTTAGCTCAGTTCTTAGAGTATTTGCCTTGCAAGCACAAGGCCCTGAGTTCAATCCCCAGCGCCAAAAAAAAAAAAAAAAAAGTGAAGGGGAAGAAGAAAGGCAGAGCAAGAGAGGGCAGAGTGAGCATGAAAGGGAGGTAGCTGGCACATGAGGTGGCAGAAAAGGTTCCAATAATCACTGCCGATACGATCGCTGGTACAAACATTCGCCTTGAGCAGAGTTGGTGTCCCTGATTCCCTGTAAACGAATTAAGATTTTGAGCCAAGTCTAAGGCCAACATACAGAGGAAAAACAACCACAGAAGCCTCAATACACATGAGGGCTAGCCTCTGGAGACATAAGGCTCCGGGAGCCAACCTGTACTAGTCATGATGCTAGAGTGGCCTGCGCTAGACAGCAGGACAGCTCGGCCCACTGCCCTGCCCTCCCATCCCCTCGGGCTGCCCTCCCCCAAGACCAGCAAGAACAGCCCTTCACTGCGCAGGCTGTCTCACGCGCTGCAGCCCTTGTCCTCTCTGACCATCCTTCCTGCTGCACGGGGTGGGGGAGAGCTTCGGTGAAGATTACCACTTTCTAGCTCCAGCGCAGATGGTGTGACCAAAACTGGGAATTTGGGATGCGGCTCTGAGATCAGCTCCATGAGCGGATAGAGGCAGCACTACAATAAAGACAGTAGAGTGTGCAAAGGAAACACACTGTACATGCAAGACACACACACTTGCATACACACACACATAATTGGGTATGATGGCACATGCCTGTAATCCCCGCACTCTGGGAAGCTGAAGAGGAGGACTGCAAATTCGAGCCACGCCTGGGTAACGTGGCAACTCAGTCAGACCCTGTCTCAGAATAAAAAACAAAAAAGGACTCGGGATATAGACAGTGAAAAGACCCCGAGTGTTCAATTCTCAGTACAAAACAAAAAATAAAATAAACTGCTTTGGCGTGCAATAAAGAAAAGCTGGGTGGGTGGAAAGAGTGTTTACTCCAGAAATATAATCCTATCCCTGCCCTCTGTTCTTTGCCAACTCTGGTCATTCTGAGGCCTGGCTGGTCCGTGTCCATCTGGGACCACAGTAGGAAAGCCTGGTCACAGTGGGTGCAGAACAACAGGGCTGTGAATCCTGCGAGGGCCCCTACTGGCTCTGGTCAGTACCTGGCACACTGTCAGTACTTGTTCAATGTTAATTATTGTTATTAAAGAAACCAGATTCCCTACCCCTCCACCAGACCACCAGTGATGCAAGCCAATTAGGATTCCCCACCCTATCTGCACATACCCCACAGCTGTGAAGTCTCTCCTTTTCTAGCTATCAGAACCTTCCTATTTAACAGATAGGCCTGGATCATTTTGAAGAATCTTGGGGGGCTACCAGTAGCACAGTACAAAAACTCTCATACGCAAAGGCCACATTGTTGTTCAAGTCTATTTCCAAGACCATATGAAGGGCAAAAATTATCTAGTGTCTTTGGCGGCTTGTTTCTTCTCTCTACATGCAAGATCAATCTAGATTTCAAGATAGAGTGAAAATGCTCTAAAATGCCGTTTCTGCAAGTTACCCACACCTTAATTTACTCTCTGATAGCAAAAGATATTAATGCTTCCCTTCACTACCTTTTTCTCAACAAACATCTAAGTGCCTGCTCCACATAAGACACTTAGAGAAATAAGATGCTGTGGTGGACTGATATGGTCAACTTGCACAGGAACGCCCAGCTGAACTGAGTTATTGTGGTTCTGGGCATAGAAGATCCACCTGAAGATTACTCCCAACACAACATAAAGGAGAAAGGGAGCAGAAGGTAGCAGCCAGCTGTTCCCCAGGAGAAGCTCTGTTGCTGCTGGTTCTCCCGAAGGGGACTCAGCTGTTCTCATTGAAGAGGAGCTCCGGGCCTTGCTATCATTGAGGGCGGCTGCTGTTCGCTTCAGGGGAGTTCTAGTCTTCATCTCTGCCGTGAGCATCGTATCCTGGTTCCAGTATAGATTTCTTCAGCCTTTTAGTGCAGACATAGATGTACATGGGACATTGCTGTGGGCTGCCAGCCCTTGAACGGATCTTTCGGGTCTCCAGTGCACAGAAAGACATTCAGCACTCTTCCTGCATTTGGCTTGTGTGTATGAATGTTGTAACTTGTACTTGTCCTTTATTATATCTACTCTCTTGCAAACCATTGACTCTAGAAAGGTAACATACAGATGCCTACGCCCCAACCTCTTGACTATGAACTTCAATAAGAGTAGAACTCAAACTCATAAACAACGACCCTTGTACCGCAAAAACAATATTTACTTTTGGCGAAAGAACCCCAAAAGAATCTCGAAAGGGCAACCATGGACATGAAGCATTTTGAAAGGTTCATGGAAGCATTGGAAAGGCATTTTGAAAGCCTTCCAAGAGGATGCTGTTATGGTGGATGCATAAAGGTATGAAAGTGTCCCCAGAGGCTTAGCACACTGCAAGCCATGTGCTGTGTAGCTTGAGTGGCAAAGCTGAGAAACATTTCCTGGAAGAGGCACAGCTTAGGACCAGACCATGAAGTCTTGAAGGTTCTGTCTAAGTGTCTGTAAGTGCCAGGGAAGACCTAGAAGGGATGGACAGAATACAGGCTGTACCCAAGTAGGCAGCTAGTATTTCCGGAGGGAAAAAAAGGGGGTACCAGGCAATGGCAATAACTCATGGAGGAATGACGAAGAACTCTACTGGGGCAGTGGACAGGGGAAGGGAAATAAAGATGAGAGAAGAGACATTGGGAGGTCAAGGCCGCTAGCTGGGAGGAAGGAGGGCACAGCTATGGGAGAACAGCACAATGCTGGAACATGTATGTCAGAAGAGGACCCCTGCAGGAGAAGGTAAGAAGCTATTGTGAAGTACCAGGAGACAGGTCTACGAGGAAGTTAGACCTTACAATGTGCAGTTAGGAGCAAGGGCAGATGTAGAATTTTAATAGTCATCAACGTATAGGGAATATTTAAAGTAGAAAGATTCCTAAGCTTTTTATTATCAGATGTGATAAAAGATGTGAAAGTACCTTTTACACTGCCAGGAACCATGCTATATTCATGAATTATGTCCCAGCTCTCTCACATGGCTGTTTCAAAGCCCACCAGGACCAACGCGAGGAATGAGTTCTGAAAACATAAAATGGTAATTTTCCACCTGGCTATACATAAGAATCATGGGAAGCTTTCAAAATCTTGGTGCCAAACCCACAACCTAGAGCAGTGAAATCAGAATGCCTGGGGGTAGAATACTGGCATCAGCCTTATTAAAACCTCCCAGTATTGTCCAATGTAGAGTCAGGGTTGAGAACCATTGGATCAGTGAATCTCTGTGGTTCAGAATGACTTACACTCAGAACTGTTTACCTAGGTAACAGAATCAAATGTCGGTGAAGCAGGATCATTTAGTCCACAGGAGCATTCATTCAACACACACATTTATAGAGGGGCTGTTGTGTGGGTGGTACTAAGCTAGGTGTTGCAGACAGGGTCAAACAAGACAAAAATGGTCCCTGTCCTTAAGAGGTCAATACCTTATAGAGGAAGCAGACATTAAGCAATAAATAAATGCTGGTAGTTCCCAGTTCATTTTTACAGATAAGGCAAATAAATGTTCTTTCACTTGAAATCTTTCCTCTGAGGGTTTACAGTGTACCAGGCCTGAGGACATAATAAATTAGATAAAATTACGCTCTCGTGGGACAAACATAGTGATGAAGGAGTCCAATCAACACAGACAAGAAAATGAGCCAAGTATCAGCCAAGTTGCAAGCACTCTAAAGAACAAGAAACAGGATGGAATGACAGAAGGTACTGGCTGGGGTAAAGGACTACTTTACATTAGGGAGGCTTGGTATAAGACATGAATAAAAGAGAAAGAACCAGTCCAAAGAAGGAGTTTCAAGCAGAAATCAGCAAATTCAGAGGTCTTGGGGCAGGAACAATTGTTTGGAACAGCTCGGTGGAGTCTCCAGGGTCCCACGTTTTCTCCATTTGCAGATGTTTCTGTTTTGATGTCCCAAGTCGTCATATATTTCTTAGGAACTATTTGATCTTTAAAATTCAAAATGGCCTGACTCAAAACATAGGTTCTGGAACCAGATATTTACCACTTCAAACTTTTACTCTGTCTCTGCCTCACCAGCTGTGTGTATGGCCTAGAAGAAGTTTTTGAGTTTCTGATTGTAGAATGAGTTAACAATACCAATTTCATGAAATTTTTGTGAAAATTCAAAGTGATCATGTGTGTGATACTCGTGACATACAGCAAACAATAAATGACGAGTCTCCTCTAAGAAGAACAGGGGCCATGTCTGTCTTGCTTCTTCATTGTATCCTTATTATGGTGGGTTCATATATGAAGTCACTGTGGCTTGGAAGGAGGAGGGAGATGTTTAAAACTAGAACAGATATAAAAACACCAAGGCAAGTAGACACAGACATACAAACAGACACACACACAAACACGTGAGCCATGTGCAGGCTTTGAAAGAAACACCTGGGTGAAACTTTGACCACCTGCCTTGACCTCTCTCTACTGAGTAGGTAAACAGACACAGTGTCTATGTATACAAAGGTCAAAGACTCTACATCTTGATATGAAAGTGTGGGACTTGTGTGAACATTAAGAACAAGAGCGAGTCTGATAAGTTTTAACAAGAGTGCTGCCTCCCTCAGCCTGGTCAGTGGCTGTGCTTTGACAGGCTGTGCACAGGGCCCAACTCACTTGTTGTACAAAGATGTCTCAAAGAAACTGATGATCTTGCAAGTTGAGGCAGAGATAAGTGCCTTGCTTGTTTGGATTTTTTTCTCTTATGTTTGAAGTGGGATATTTTCAAATTAAACTCATAGATGGTTATCTGATGGGGGCCTTAAGGTCTTTGTATCATATTTTAAACTCTGGAAATATCATTGCCTCAGCTCCAACTATTACCATCACAGAGAAATGACAATTTGGATCTGTAGTTTTAAAAAAATCTCTGCAGAGTCAGACCGGGAAAGGAGATAGAACAACCCCACAAATAAAGCTGGTGTATCCACTTAGAATGAAACTGTATTTGAGTTTAGGAATTAAGAGTATCCCTTTATTCTTCAAGTAAACTTATTAAGTCCAGCCAAATGATTAATGTATGAATAATTCTTCCATGGATTGTCTTTCAAGCAACACAGCACAGGATTTACACGATAAGGTTCTTAAGATTAGCATTCATTTGACAAGTTCTTTCTATAAGAATAGGAGATTGAGATCTTGGTTAGTCACCCTGGAAATGTCAGGCTTCGGAGCAGCAGTTTAGAGAGAGTTGGTACTGGGCAGTGAGGAAGCCCTTGGCATAGCAAAGTGTTTACCTTACACTCTTATACTCGTCCAAAACCCCCAAACCGCTTGCCTGTAGGGTTCCCAGTGATTAACTGGGCAGCCCCTTCCCACTGGGCCCTGCTCCTGCCCCCAGCACTTGGAGTCCTGCCCCCACCCTCTCCCTTCCTCCAAGATCCTGTCTCATTCCCTGGCAACAGAGAGGGAGATAATCAGCCCTCAGACTGACCTTCTCTCTGCCAATGTGCTTTCGGTGGAGAGGTCTGAGTAGCCTTGGGAGATAAGAGTCAAGGTTTAAACGAATCTCTGAACACTTCTATCTACTTTCCATGTGAGCTCATGGTTTTATGCAAAAGCAGACACGAAGCTGGGCAAATGGTTCTTCCCTTTTGCACTTTGTTTCAAATGAGCTAACACTAAAACCAGAGTTCTCCACTCGCTCCCAACCCCCAACCACGACCCACCGCTCCACGGAACCCGTGGAGCCCTCTGCTCCGGCAGCCCGCTGACGACCGTCGACACCAGATCAAACTATTCTTAAGGGGCAGCAACCTAGGTGGGGAAAGAAAGATGGGCTGCGATCCTCCCTCCTCTGTCGCCCCCCGGCCCTCCCTTCCCTATGCACCCCCACCCCGACGCTGAGAGAGCGACACAACCGACTATTCATTCTTTCAACAAAGGAGCGAGAGGGAGGGGATGTTGTCAACAGCTACAGAGCAGGCGCCTCCGCTTTCTTGCAAACTTCCCAAGAGACTGGTGGAGAAACGGCTCCGAGCCTTGGACTTCAGGGAGCCCCCGGGCCCTCGCGTCTCCCCCGCCCCGGCCTGCGCTGGGGACGGCGCGACCGCACCGAGGGGTCGGGGAGGAAGACGCGGCTCGGGGGCGCGGGGGCCGAGATGCGCGCGGAAAGTCGCCGAGCGTCCCGGGAGAGCCGAGAAGCCCCGTCCCCGTTTCGGCCACCCCCACCCCTGGGCCGCCCGGGAACGGCGACGAGCGCCGGCTCGCTCTCCCCACAGTCTAACTTTCTCCAGCAAACTTCTCCAGAGAGCCCCGGGCGCCCGCAGAGCACGGCGACCCGCGGACGGGCGCACGGAGCACACTCACCTCCTGCGCGGCGCTCGCTCCGGCGCTGGGCTCTCTGCTCAGGCGCGCCGCGCCGCCCGCCCCGCTCTGCCGACCCCGCGGCCGCTCGCCCGGCCCGGGCTGCTCATGGCCCGCGGGGCGCGCGGCTCGCGGGTGCGCACCGAGGCGGCTGCGAGTCTCGGCCCCGCCGCGGCGGCAGCAGGCGCAGCTCTGAGTCCGCAGCGCGCACTCCGGCCCCCAACTGGTGATCTGCGGCTCCGCGGCCCCACCCCGGCGAGCCGATTCGCGCGGCCTGGCGGAACCCCCGCGACGTTTACTTTCGGCGACCTCTCTTGGTCCTCTTCTGCCACATTTCAGAGTGTGGCTCTCCGATGTCCGGAGTAGCCAGTCCGCGGGTGTAGACGGGTCACTTCCTTACCGAACCCCTCTCAAGAAGACAACTTTGCTTTCTCCATTCTTACCTCTTTCCCGCATTAATTACCCAACAGACCTGCCTCGCTGCCTGGGAACACCTGGCTGGTTTCAATTTAAAAGGCTCTGATGAGACAAAGACCTAAGTTACCACAAAGCACAAGCTAGTGGGATGGGCAAATCAGTCACACTCATATGGACACATTGAAAGCCAAATGTAGGTGGACGTAGCGCTTCAGTACTAGATGTTTTTGTGGAGTGAAAATCGGAGCCCACTGTAGAATTTAAATTAGACATTGAGACCTATTATAAGGTCACAGGAATAGTACAAGGATAGACAAAATGGCCAATGAGACTGGAGTCCAGAAACAGATCTACACTACATGGTCACTTGATTAATGTCAAAGGTGTTACTTGGTGCTTTGGGAGTAATGCAGTCTGTCTTTCCAGTAAATGATGCTGGATCGACTGAAAATTAACACAAGAGGAAAAAGAATCTTGATTCCTACTCACGCCGTACCTGCCCCTAAATGAATTCCAGATGGATTTTAGGTCTAAATGTACAAGGTAAAACAGTAACACTATCCAAAAACAATACCTTAGTGACCTGAGAGTAGTACTAACTATAAAGGAAACAAAAACTGGTCATTGGACGACAGCGAAATTATCCCATCATTCTTGCTACTTTCTGAAGCAGTTCTGGAAATCCTTTTTCTGTGAGTGATTTTATGAGGTAGCATCAAAAATACAGTGAATGCTGCTTCTGGATGGCATCCAACAGAAAGGCAGGCTCATCAAAAACATTATGGTGTGTCCTCATCCACCTTATTCACTGGCTCTGGCACTGTGCAATTTCTGGCTCTTCCCCAAAGTCAAAATGACCATGAAAGGTAAGTATTTTGAATCAATTCAGGACATCAAGACAGCCATCAGAGTGCAGCTAAAGAGACTCAGGAAGAGAACTTCCAGAACTGCTCCAGAAAGTCAAAAGAATGGTGGGGTAAAGGTGGGTGTGTTGGAAACAAGGGGAAGTGTTTTGAGGAGGATTCATGCTAATGTGTCTTTTAATGTAATAAAGTTTTAAAAATTTAACCTTTCACGATATGTTTCAATCACACCTCAGATGTTTTCTCCTTTGCTCAAAACCGGAAAAGGTCCTCATTATCAACTCAGGTCCAGACGCTACTCTGGCACTGAAAATTGCATCATCTAGGTATACCCAGCTTGTCACTTACATCTCTCAAAGCAGCAATTCTTGCTTTGAAAGCTTCATCCTCTACTGTCCCTGCTGCTCACCAAATCCAAATACCATACCAAGCACATGATACCAAGTAACACAAGTGTGAGTAGAGCTCTGATTCAGCTGTGCTTATACCCCCCATTAGTAGTCAGTCTACTTCAGTGCTAGTGAACCTATAGCACCCCATCACTGGTTATTTCATTAGACCAAGATCCTTAAGGGTTGGCAATTTGTCATTTCCATCATTGTCTCCCCACCTTTGTGTAATGTCTACACTACATTTGGTGAATAAAACCTGATGTTAACTTTGTTTTCCTATGCATCTTTTTGCTGATTAGCCTCTAAACCCCTGTAACATTTCCTGTGCGTTTCCTACATCACTATGCAGATCTTCAGTAAATACTTATTTAAAACAAAGCATAACGTTTACTTGTTTTTCTGCTACTCTGAAGTGTTACTGAGACCAGTGACACAACTTAGTTTTTTTTCCATTTTTAAAGTTCCTTGAGCACCTACAGTCAATACACAAAGTTTCTTTCCTCCCTTCCTCCCTTCCCTCTCTCCTTCCTTTGTGTGGTACTGGGGACTGAACCCAGGGCCTTTTCACTGAGCTATATCCCCAGCCGGCATTTTGCTGAGTTCCTAAATCACTCAGGTTTGGCTCAAACTTTCCATCCTTCTGCCTGAGGGTTCCAGAGTGCTGAGATTACAGGCATGTGCCACCACACCTGGTGTGGTTTGGATCAGGAATGTACTCCCCCAAACCTCAGGCACTCAGAGGCGGGGCTTGTGGAAGGTGACTGTATTTTGAGGGTGCTGCACTCATCGGTAGACTAATCCACAGGTGAGTTCAGAGCTAAATGTGCTGTTAGGAGGTGGGGTCTGAAGAGGTGGCTCCCTGGGGGTGTAGCCTGGTAGGGGGCATCTCTTGCCCCTGCTGGTCCCTTTGCTTTCTGCTTCCTGGCTTCCATGATAAAAGCAGCTTTTCCTCCACCATGCCCCTTTGTCATATCATATCTGCATTTAAACTCGTGGAAAATGGACTGAAACTTCTGAAACTGTGAGCCAAAATAAACGCCTTCTCCTTTAAATTGCAGGTGTCAGATATTGTGTCTCAGCGAGCGGAAACCAATTAAGACACCCGCACATGCTAAGTTCATACTATGTAGCATCAGAGGACAGAAGCTGTAAAGAGAAACTAGAAGACAACTCACACCAAAAATGACCTTAGGCCAGTCATTCCCTCCTCTCAGTACCTTCCTTTCCTCAAGAGTAAGTGAATATGTAATGACCTCACAGAGTTCCTGTGAGGAATCAAGGAAAAAACGTTTGTGAAAGTATTTAGCACATTGCAGCTTTTATTAGCTATCACTAGAATCGATGCCACATTCTATCATTCATTGGCACAATATCCCTGTGAGATAGGAGGCCTCTCTTCTTAATTTGTGTGGGAGGAAACAGACTCAGCTCCAACCACAAATAATTTAATAAATTCTTGTTGCATACCTACAATGTGCCAAAACGCATAGGTAGTGAGAAGCAGGAGCAGAACTTGAGTCAGACATCTTAACTTCAAGTTTGTGGGTCTCTCTACTAGATGACAACCACATTTACATTTGTATCTCCTGTACTTAGCCTATTCTAGTTTCTCAATCCATGAATAGGTGAATAAAATAATTTTAATATAATTTTGATGGGACACAAATTAACCCCCACACTCACAACCTTGTCCCTTGGTTCCAGGACTCTCCATGGATACGAAACTCTGCAGATACTCAAGTCGGTATAGCTCATGCATCCTGATTACGTGCAATACGCGATACAATGTAAATGCTATGTACATACTTGTTAAACTGTATTGTCTAGGGAATAAGGACAAAAAAAAGTCTGTACCATATAATATAGACACATTCTTTAAAGAATATATATACTTTTTGGGGGGTGCAGGGGATCAAACTCAGGGCTTTACACTTTCGAGGCAAGTGCTCTACCACTGAGCTAAATCTCCAGCCCCTAAAAAACATTTTTGATCTGCAGTTGTTTGCATCCAGTGAAGCAAAACTGCAGATACAGAGGGCAACTATGTGTGTGTGTATGTGTGTAGAAGTTCACCTCATACCTCTGTCCCCCATCTGCCCATGACAGGTAAGCACCACAATAAAAACTGTACACGCCTACCAGAGTTTCTCCAAGTATATATGTGTGTATATATATATATATATATATATATGTCTGTTCTTGTACTCCATTTTATAGAAAATACAATACTATGCTCACCACTCTATATTTTTCTTTTTTTATCATTTGGCAGTATATCTGAGAGATTTTTCCCATTAGCATGGAGGGACCCCCTCTTCATTCTCTTTTGGATGGTATTTCTTTGAAGGGCTATAACATAATTTACTGGATATGTAGCTTGTTTCCAAGTCTCACCTGGAAACAAGCTAAATGTAACAAACAGTACTACAATGAATAAACGTGCAAGTATATCCACGAGGTAAATTTCCAGAGTTAATGTTGCCGAATCAAAGAGTATATGCTTTTGTATCTTTGATAAATGATGCCAGTTGTCTTCCATAGGGATTGTACTAATTCATACATCACAGCAATGTAAGAAAACTCCGAGTTCCCCACAGCCTGATCAGAAGGTATTATTTGAATTTTTTTCAACTTGATAAGTAAAGAGGAAGTTTAGTGCAATTTTAATATGTATTTCTTTTATGGGACTGCTTATCTTTTCATGTTAAATAACCCTTTATTTTCTTTCTTTCTTTTTGAACTTGTGTTTTAATTTTTCTATCCATTTGTAGGTCTTTTTCTGATCAATTTTGTAGGGTCTTATTCCGTATTAAGAAGCTTAGCTTTTTTGTGGTATGGGTTGTGAGTATTTTTTCAATGATAATATTAAAGAAAGTGATGTATGTAAAGCATCGATATTTTAGAAAGCTCACTCTAGAAGCAAGTAGAGAGAGAGTTTGGGAAATGATAGCCAATGTTATTACAGACTATGGCGTTAGCCTTATTTTCACAGGACAAAGGCTTTCACTGGGCTGGTGGCAGTGGGACTGGGACTGAAGGACCAAAATTATTATCAAGAAATAATTGACAAGGGTTAATAAGTAGCAATGTTATGGCTTCTCTCTAGATGTCCCCCCAAAGCCTCATGTGGTCATAGGAGGAGAGTTTCGAAGGTGTCTGGGTTAGAGTGTGTGATGCTGGGATCAAGGGTGTGAGATTACTAAATCAATCCACTGATTGGTTTGGCATAGTTCTGGGTAGGATTAAGGGGGCCCCATCCTGGGTGTGAGTGCTAGAAAACTCTTAGTTCCCCACAATCTGATGCCTGCTGCTTCCGTTTCTATTGCTACTGCTTGTCTTCTGCCACCTCCTGCCTGCGCTGTGATGCCCCTCTCCCAGGCGAAACTTCCTTGGAGCCAGCCAACTCTGGACTGAAACCTCTACAAACTGTGAGCCGAATAAACCTTTCCTCCTTTAACTTTGGGTTCAGGTATTTTGTCTCAGCAAAGAGAAAAGTAACCGGGGCTGGGGATTTAGCTTAGTGGTTAGAGTGCCTGCCTTGCAAGCACAAGGCCCTGAGTTCGATCCCCAGCACCAAAAAAAAAAAAAAAAAAAAGAGAGAAAAGTAACCAAGACAAACAATAATAACGATTGTAATAACAATAGCTACAGTTTGTTTAGGAGTAATCATGTGCCAAGTACTATGCTAAGTGCTTTACAAGTTTTAAGACACGAGCTGGTCCTATTACTGCTGGTATTTCATACATGAAAAAAGTGAGTTTTACAATTAAATCACTTGTTCAAACTCACATGAAAGGTAAGATAACCCCGGGTCTGTCTGACCCCGGCTGCCTGGCAGGCTACAGAGGAGTGATCAAAGGTCTTTAAGTGCCTTGAGTAAGGCCTGGCTGGGTGACAGATGTAGAAGCCAGAGAACAGCTGCCACTGGCTGGCGACTGACGCTCCCCATTTCAAGAACCCTGCACATTTTTTTCTACATTTGTTCTTACACGTGATCACTTTTCCCACAATGTTCCATGGAGTCAAGGAGTAGTATTATCCTCATTTTACCGACGAGAAGACACAGATTAAAGAACTAATCCCAATTCAGATGTCCTGTTCTCTAAGAAGCCCTTCCTGACACCCAGTCTAGGTCAGGTTCCATGATTATGTGTGCCTACAGCACCCTTATCTTCCTGGAACTTGTCACTGTTGGTAATTATACATTTATTTCTGTTGATTGCTTTTTAATATCTGTTGCTCTACAGACTCTCAGATCTTTACTTTGTTATTAGGAAGGGGCCTGGCATAGTATTAGCACTCAGTACTTATTAAATGAAAGAACTCCAGCCCTCTAGACCCTTTGGGCTTTTATCTCTTATACTATATCATAAAGCTCCCTAGAGGCTAAATAAATATAATGAAATGGATGTTGTCTGTACCATAAACAATTTTAGGACTCGAATTTCCTCAAATCTACAGCCAACCTTCACTTAAATTTTTTTCCCTGTCAGATGGGTCATGTGCCAGTGTGGTAACCGGGTTTGAGGGAGGCACATCCCACATGGTGGTGTGAATACCCAGCCATCGCCCTGACGAACCCGAGAAGAGTCCACGCTTAATTTCTGCACAGCAAATCCCTAGGCTGCCTCAACCAAAGAGATTGAAAGGACAGCCCAAAGTGGCCTCAGAGCCACATGAGAGGCTTTGTTAGGGACACCCAACCTGGAGTTGATCCTTTCATTCCTCAAAATAATTTGTTGAGTCCATCCCATAACATCGTGAGTAGACAGGCAGTTGGGCAAAATGCACCTTAAGGATGACTAATCCCTAAAATTCTAGCTTTGCCAAGTCCTACTAGTAACAAGTAAGAAACAGTAGATACTTAAGCTACCATTGATGAAGGCCGAACAAAAATGTGAACTTGAACAATTGCAGAGAGACTGGGAATCCGCCAGAGTTAATATATAGTAAACCAGTGACACAAGGTGCTGGCGGCTTTGATATAAATCACAGCAGCAACTTCTGCAGTACTCTCAGAAGCATTACCTTCTAGGTTCCTGACCCTTGAAGGCCAGCCACGGGCTTGGTGTCCTGGGAATCCCCAGGCTACTAGGCAGGGTGGTCACCACTACTTCCTTTTAAAGGGCCTGTGTGATGGCTGTCTACTTGCTGTCATGTTGGCTGAGAGTTCATTGTATGTGGGCTATGGCTTAATGATCCTCAATAAATACTTGATGAATGACAGAGCCAGAGATGTGCTTATAATTCAGGCTCATTCTCTGTACGAGGTCCACGTCAACTTGACTGTCCCTATCTGAAGTGGCCATGTTGGGATTTGTCCTTACCACAAACTCTGCATCCTGTTCCTCGATTACTTTCTTCATCTTAGTACCAGGTTTTCATTAATTTGCTTCTTAATTAATTCAGTAACTGGAAGGAAAATACACCAAAATGTCTCCGGATAATTATGGAATTCTAGGTGATTTTAATTTTCTCATTTACACCACTCTCCTTTTTACATTTTTTTCTTACAGGAAGCATATATTAACTTTTTATTTAAAAGTTAAAATGTTACTTAAAAAAATCAAGTCATTGAGCATATGCCATGGGGAAGGCACTGCTAACCCTGGGAGCTATGGAGGTAAAAACAGTACCAGGACCTCACAATCTGGAAAGAGCTGAGCTCCGAAGTGAGGGGTCTCTCAGCAGAGGTCCCTGTGACAAGGGGGCACAGAGAAGGGAGGAATTGATGCACCGAAGGAAAGACTGGTAATGCTGATGAAAATAAGGGAGAAAGAGGAGACTTGATGAAAACTACAACAACAAACAAACAACTCTCCACACCTACTTTACTATGGAAATGCAGAGAGGAAAGAAATATTATAAACCTAGTGCCAACAGCCACCTTGAGCCATGGCAGGAAGGGGCAGTTTGGGCACCGCAGCCTGCCCCAGTTGGGGGTGAGGAGTGGGGAGATGAGCTGCCTGTGTTACAACAAAAAGAAAGTGGGTGGTGGAGGAAACACAGCACTCTGACTCTGCTTAACTCAATCTTAGACACTAAAGTTGGCCTCCCAGGTGTTCACACACGTGCACACACTAAGGTATATATTTTAAGATATTTATGGCAGCATCATTTGCAGTTTATCTGCAGATAGATGATTAAATTACAACCCATCTATGGTGTGGTGCACACTATGCAACTGATAAAGGATGAGGTAATTCTAGCAGCCAGGCGTGGTGGTACGTGCCTATAATTCCAGCATTCTGAGAGGCTGACACAAGAGGATCACAAGTTTGAGCTCAGCCTTGGCAACTTAAAAACTTAGCAAGACCCTGTATCCTATAAAATATAAAAAAAGGGTTGAGATATAGATCAGTGTGAAGACCTTGGGTTCAATCTACAGCACCACAAAGAAAAAAAGAAAAGAAAAGAAAAAGAATGAGGCAATTCTACAGGTACCGATCCAGAAAGATGGCTGTGAAATATGAAGTGGAAAAAAGTTACCTTTTCAAGCAAGGTACAGTGGTTCGTGCTTACAGTCCCACATCCTCAGGAGGCTGAGGCAGGAGGATGGTTCCAAGTCCAGGAATTCCAGGCCAGCCTGGGCAACATAGCAAAACCCCTGTCTCATTAAAAAAAAAAAAACTTGTCATTTTGACATAAAAATAACAGAACTTCTGTATTCATGTGCATTTGTGTGCGATATGACAAAACACCTGGAAGAATTTCTTCCCGTTAGATGGTCTGAGAAGTGAAATTGAGGAGTGAACAAAAGGGGGCTTTCCTATTTTCTTTATGTTATCCTAACTGAGGGATTTTTTTTTTCCCAGTGGACATGGACTGCTTTCTGCATTTTTTAATTAGTACATATTACTATTACACAATGGTGGGGGTTCGTACATGCATTTAATACATCTTAACTTCTATCTCTGCTCTCTTTCCTCCCCCACCAACTGCTTTTACAATTAAAAATATTTTGCACAATGCTTCCTGTGTGCCAGATACTAAGAGCCTCATGTATGTTAACTCATTTGATTCTGACAGTGTCCTCTGAGATGGCCCTATTCTCATTCCCACCTTCAGATGAGGACAAAGTACCTGCCCAGGTAGATAGCAATATGTGCTGCAGCTGAGCTTTGAACCCAGACCATTGGGCTTAGACTTTGTGCTTTCAGTCATGAGGTTATACTGCCTCAGAAAAGATTAAATAAAAAAACAGCACTGCTTTGAGAACTGGACACAACTACATTTGAGTCTTTGTTCTTGCTAATTATCTGGGCAATTCTTAGCAAGTATCTTACTTCTAGGTCAGTTTTCTCACCTGTAAAATGACCTGATAATCTCAAGGCTGATAATCCATTGCTGATAAAATGGCTGATAATCTCATATTTCATGACACTGGGGTGAGACCTACACAAAAATCAGTTCAATGCCAGAGAGTTAGGGAGCACTTGAAAAATACTGCTTATTTTCTCTATTAAAATGAAACTACCAGCCCTTTAACCTGTATTAATTTTATTGAATTTTGTTTTGTTTTGGCTTTTGGAGACAGGTTCTTAGCTCAGGCTGGCCTCAGACCCATGATTCTCCTGTTTCAGCCTCCCGAGTGTGCCACCCTGCCCGGCTTGGCTGTGTCCTTCATTGGCAGCCTAACAGGATCTGGTGCTTCAGGGATAAGTGGAAAGAAGGACTTGGAGATAGGCGGAATATGACCAGGAAATTAGAAAATGCTGAATTAACACCTTACCTGTTTCACAGCTTTGTCTAAAGCCAGTCCGGACAATAATGAATAACAGTTACATGAGCTTTAAAACCATTCTGGGGTAAAATGTCACACATATTCTCAGAATGAGGATGTAGAGGCTCAGGGATTGCCCAAGGTCACTGGGCCAGCTACATAACAGCCAGGACTGAAATTTAGATGTTCTAATTCCATATCCCACCCCCTTTCCACAGCACCCACTGCCTGAGCCAGTGTGGGGACTCCTGGTTGGGAGGCAGGGAAGCGTTCTAGAAATGAGAGTGCTATGGTGGTAACAGTCCTGGTGGGGGAACTAGGCCACCGCTTCACATGCTGCCGTAGCAGGGTGGGGAAAAGTGCTCCCCTGTGCTTCTGCGCTAAAGCAGTTCCCTGGCAAGTGTGACGGAGCCCTCCCCGGCCCACCCAGCCTGGGGTCAGATTATTGCTCCTCTCTCGGCTGTTTGCTGTGCTCATACAGCAGCCTTCATTCTATGAGAGGACACAATCCATGCTGGAGGAGGTAGGGGTGGAGAGGCTCGGCTGGTGGGGTGCGGAGCGGGGGGCAGAGCAGAGCTGAGGTCATGGATCCTTCCTCAGCAGTGTTCTGCCCCATTTTCCACTTCAGAGCACAGGAACCTGGGTAGGGTGGCACTTGCCTGTAATCAGCACTCTGAAAGTCGGAAGCAGGAGATCATAAGTTTGAGCCCATCCTGGGCAATTCAGCAATTTAGTGAGATTCTGTCTCAAAATTTTAAAAAGTGGGCACTGGGGATGTAGTTCAGCACAAAGGCCCTGGGTTCAGTCCCCAGTACTGCGAAACAAACGAGCACAGGGGTCAAATGTACAAAGCTCTCATAGCCACCTATGTTTCAGGCCTAGTCAAGCCCTGTGGGGCAGAAGCCCTTAGCCCATCTGCTGGAGAGAGGAGATGACTGCTAGAGTGGACAAGAAAGATGCAGAGCTCTCGGCGCCGCCTCTCACATGGCACCGACATTGTGTGGCTCGCTCTGTGTGTGTGCCAGGCATGTGCAGTCCCATGGCACGACTTAGCCACCCACATCGTTCTCTGGCAATCAAGAAAGTCTGTGATGGTTAACACGGGGGCAATTATTACAGTGGGGTTGGTTACACCATTCCCAGTAGTATGCATACGCTTGAAAAATGCCACAGTGGAAAGTTAAAAGCCCTTGAAATGCAAGTAAGTAAAAGTGGTATTATGATAGGGACAATCTTATGTTTCTCAGTTAACTTTTTAAAAGAAATGATTTGCCACCTGTGGTACTGCATGCAGTGAGGTACTTGTCACACACCTCAGTGTAAGAGCAGCTGGGATAGCGTGTTGGGGGAGTGGGTAGGGCCAGCAATTTGGTCTTTTCCTCTGGTTCCCTTCTCTTAGGACTCCCCTTACCCCTCCGACCCATGAACCCATACGGGTGGCATGGGGCATGCCTCCTGTAGCCACCAGTAGACGGTACCAAGGTTTCCAAATAGCAACAGCCAAGCACAAGGAGTCATACACTTGCAAGCCCCGTAGGTGTCTGTAGTTAAGGGCAGAGCACAAAGGGTTTCTGGCAGGAAACAGCCTAATGTGAACAATAACACCTGTGTTTGCCAGCACCGGGCTAAGAGCTCAACATGCATCATCTCAGCGAATCTTTTCAGCAACCTAGAGAGGTGGAAGGGGGAGTTATGAAGCCCATTTTACAGATAAGAAAATGGAGGCAAAGAAGGCAGAGTAACCAGCCAACTTCACACTGCTGGGATGTGGAGGCCCCTAGAAGGATTCCCCAAGTGCATTGCCTACATCACCTCCCAGTGTGAACCCTTGTTCCTCAGAGGGAGCAGGAGGGTTTGGGGTTGGACTGCTTGAGCATGATGTAGAATGGCCAAGTGAGTCTTAAAAGAGACCAGCAGGGCTGGGGGTGTGCTCAGCAGCAGAGTGTTGGCTTGATTCAGTCCCCAGCCTCAGAAAGAAAAGGGGGTAGGAACAAGCCGGTAAGTAACCTCAGCACAGTGTCTGGCGCGGGGTAGGCCTTTGATAACTATTGTGATTTGAACTTGAGTTTCAGACACAGGTGAGGGATGTGGCAGTGTCCAGCGCCTCAGGAACCAGTCAGGCCTCCACATACATTTGACTTTCTCCCATGGCAAGATGTCCCCCAGATGGTTCAAGGGTCCGAGCCGCAAAGTCCCAGCCCTGGTCCAGGAGTCCTTCGTACCCCGAGAGCAGTCCATGGAGCGGCTGGCCGTCTGTTACCAGGGCGACTGTGACCCTTATCCCCGCTCCAGAGGGGCTGACTGAGAATTCGAAGTTCACCAAGCCTCTCAGGTGACCTGTGTGAGAGGCTCTGCCCCAGCCCGGTGACACTCCCACAGGGAATGTGCCAGCCGTCATCCGAAATTCCTGCCTTTTCCTGCCCTAGCTACATCCTCCTCATGGAGCCCATCCGGGTGGCTGTGCGAGGGCGACTTCTCCGTTGTCAGCATTTCCAGAAGCAAACCTCATGTGGGATCCTGTGTGACCTCGTCTGTCGCAGGTTCATGAACACGGAGGCAGTGAGGGCAGCTCTTCTGCACAGCATGACCAGGTGGCGACACATGGGTCACACGGAGGAAATCAGGGAACAAGCCTCGCATATTCTGTGGTGAGTCACAGACTTTCTTGTGGACGGTGTGCCGGGTGATCACGTTTCTGGTTTCTGTTTCTTAATTCAGAGTGTACTGATTACTGCACACTTAGAGCACTCCCTCCCCCAAAATGCAAGGGACTGGGGACAACGGATCAAGTTCTCCCTGGCCTTGAGACACTACAAACAAAAGTATATTCTTACTACCATGTGTAACGAAGTTAAAGGTAGATGCTCTATAAACATGACCTGCTGTGATTTGGGTAATATTAACAGATGGTAATTTAATAGCAGCTCCAGGGCTCCTCACTGCCTGTGTTCCCCACCCTACTCTCTTTCTGTCTCCTCCCACTTGCTCTGGGCGCTCTGTGCAAATTGCAGCTGATGGTGATCCTATAGCCGCTGACCTGCCTGTTGCTCATGTGCCTACTATTGGCATTTCACGTGCTTTGCCCACTCAAGCCTCACGATAGCTCTTCCGGGTGAGCTATTATCTCTAGTTTGTAGGCAAGGAACCTGAGGCTCAGAGGAGTCACTCAAGGTCACGGGTTTAGAAAGTGTCAGCGGTTTAGAACACAGATCTTACAGGGATTGCTGGGGATTTAGCTCAGTGATTAGAGTGCCTGCCTTGCAAGCACAAGGCCCTGAGTTCAATCCCCGGCACCACAAAAAAAAAAAAAAAAAAAAAAAGTACCGTGGAAGATCTTACAGGGATTCTACCGCCCCGGTCTTTCCCTCCATCCCGGCCGCTTTAGTCCCACCTGGCTCCTAGTGGGATTTCAGGTCAGGGAGGAATGCAGAAAGTAGAGTGGGGCTCACACTGGTAGCTGTCATCTCCACTCACATAACAGCCCGGTGCCAGATGCAGGAACTCGTGACACCCTGCACAATCACCAAGGCCAGAGGAGGACTGAGGCAACCGGTACTGGCCATTTGTTCTTGGGATTGTTCTTGGCCATTGTTTTGCTGGGGTGAGAGTCAGACACTAAGCACATAGAGAGCCAAGCAGAGTGGTCAGTTAAAGGAAAGAGGCAAAGGTGTTGATCCAAGTGCCAACCACCTCGCTATTTACTCGTGAGACAACTCCTTAGAGGACAAAGGACTGTAACCTGCCCTGCAAATAATTCAACTCTCACTTGTCCAAGGACGCATTATTCAGTCTTCCCCACCAGGACACAATGAAGCTGAGTCGCCACAATCCTTTCCCAGCTGAGCTCACCCAGCACAGGTGCCATCCCATCCACCGTGGAGTCCAGGCCCCAGTGACTGAGCCCAATCAGGACCCCAGAGTGCTTCACACTGCTCTCTTCTTGCTCCCATCAAACAGGAGCCCTCTGGGCATAGATGCTCTCTCTACCCACCCACTCCACTCTGCTCCATGGCTCTCCTGTTCCCTTCCTCTTCTTTCTCTCTACTCTCTCCTCTTTCAACCCTCTCCATTCATCCTTCTGTTTAGCTCCCTTCTCCATACTTGGAAGCTTGCACCTTCCTGCCATGTTCCCGAACTTGCCCAATTATGCAAATCACTTGGGGAATTTGAACATGCAGCTTCCCAGGTGCCTCTCCTAGGGATCTGAGTTGAGAGATCCAAACGGAGACACTGTGTCTAACAAGATCCCATGTGCTTTTATGATCACATTGGGAAACACTAGACTATACTCCCCCTATTGTTTCCACCAAACAGACTGTGATGGTTGATTGATTGTGTCAACTTGTAAGAGAAGTTTAACTAAATTGGTTTAGCAATTCTACGCCCTAGGGTGCAGAAGATCCACCCTAGGCCGGCCCATTCTCTAGATGGTATAAAGGGGAAATGAAAAGGGATATAGCCTGGCCAGTTTCTTTGAATCGGTCTCGCTTCCTTTGGAGGAGCTCCAGACCTCCAGGCCTTCACCTGGATCCTTCGGACCTCCAGATCTTCAGCTGGGCCCTCTGAATCTCCAGCTTGCAGATGGACCCTCTGCACGCTTCCATGCCTGACTTGTAAGAAGCCCAAAGAAGCCAAATTGTAAGCTCTCAAATATTCATATATCCACAATTGTATCTGTTTCTCTAGAGAATACTGACTAATACACAGACACTACTCCTAATTCACTCTGAGGTGGCCACAGTCCTCAAAGCCACCCACTCCTGGTTCTCTGATAATATCTGCAATGCTCTAGCCTCAAAATAAACTCAGCTCTAACCCCAGTGACCTGCACCAGTGCTCCACGTCACCTCCCTATGGCCCTGACCTTACCTGAGCCTGTCATCACCTGGACCTGCCCCTCCCCTGACATATTACCTGCCAATAGCCTCTTTCTGCCTGCATTCCCCACACCTGTCCCCACTCCTACTCCCTGGCACCTGATCCCTGACCATAGTCCCTGCATCTGTGGACATCTTCCTGGTCTGTCAGCCCTCTGCTGAGCTTTCCCTTCCACCTCTGGCCAGTTGGGGCCTATGGGTGATCCTATGAGCTGGTTTGCTGCCAATCTGAACTCCTACCTTCTGCTGGGTTTACTCAGCAAGCCTTAGATTAATTCATTCAATCTTCCCCTTTCCCGTACACAAGGAGCTAAAATCTGAGCTCTTCAGAGACATGCCCAAACCCTGAAGGCCCATGCTAGCATAAACCCATATCTACAACCTTGGCCGAGCTCTAGTCATTTAAAAGTTGAGGCCATGAGGCCAACAGTCTCCAACTCCCCACCCTCTTTCCCCCATCATGGAATCAGTACCACAGTCATCCTCTCTGTCTGTCCTTTTATCCTCACAGGATCAGGTCTCACTCCTTTGTCCAGTATCAACACATCCATCCCATTCCCTACCTCACCCTATCAATCACCCTCCCTCTTCTTGGTAGCACTAACTTCTCCCTCTCATCTGGCTGACCCAGCTCAATGAAGTTGCTCAGCTTTCCTCACCCTAAACATCCTGTCTGATTTTAGACTCCCCTCTACCTCCCATCCTTCGCCTCTCTTCTTCCTTCCACCATGGGCTCTGTAACTCTCAGCACTGGCGTCCGCGGCAGCCCCTCCTCTCATACTGCTCTCCGCAAGGATGACAATGACTTGCACAGCGCGTGATCCGCATGGACAGGCGGCGGACCTGTGTCACTTCGCTTTCTGCTACATGGGCTGACTACTTCCTCCTTTGTGACTCTTCCTGCTCTTGTGACCTCTTGAGACTCCGTTTTCTCCTGACTTTCCTCCTACCTTTCCAACAGTTTCCAGTCTGCCTTCCTTGCAGACCCTCTTGCTCCAACCACCTTGAAAGTGGGCATATTCAGTCCTGAACCCAGCCCACTCTCACAGGTCATCACACACACTTCCACAGTGTTCATGTAACCTGTTTCCTGGGCTTTAGTTTTTACATGCAAATGGTCTGCGAAGAGTCGATTATGGCACGGACAGCTCAAAATTAGCACCTCCCAAGCCAAACTCACCCAAAGGCACTTCCATCCGGCAGGATGCCCAAGCTGGAACCCTGGCTGCCATTCAGGGTCTCAGTTTCTCTCCATCTCTACCCCCACAAGTGCATGCGCAGGCCACCATTCACCAAAGCCTGGGGACATCATGTCGAAACTGCCCTAAAAAATGTGCCTACTACCAGTGCAGGCCAGATGCTTACTCTTGCTCCCCTGGACTCTCCAGGGCCTCCCAGCTGGTCTCTCTCCTTCCTGTCCTGCCCATCTCTGATCTCTCTCACTCAGTTACTTGAGTGATGTTTCTAAAACACAAGCCTGGTCAGGTGTAGTGGCACATGCCCATAGTTCCAGCACTCTGGGAGGCTGAGGCAGGAGGATTACAAGTTTGAGCCTTGCTGAGGCAACTTAGTAACTTAGTGAGGTCCTGTCTCATAATAAAAGGACAAAAGAGGGGCTGGGATGTAGCCCAGTGTGAAGGCCTGGGTTCAATTCCCAATATTGCAAACAAATGAAACAAAACAAAATAAAACAAAACCCACACACAAGCCTGATCCCATCTCTCCAACACATAAAGCCCTTCAAGAGCTTCTTGCCACTCACAGGATAAAGCACATACTCCTCAGGATGGCTCACCTACACCCATCACTTGATTCCATGTTCCTAAATTGCTGGTTCCAGTTCCCTGCCTGCTTTACCTGACTAGTTCCGCTCCCTCCTCCTCTCTAGCTCAGGCATCATGCCTCCAAGACCCTCTTTCTGGCTCTATCCAGCTGAGCCTGTGTGCCTCAAAAGTGTTCTATATATCCTATCTTAATAGATTGTACTGGAAAATTCTGCTACTTACTACGGAAGAGAATGTTTGCAGACTGTTTTACAGTGCTGCCCCTCCCCCTTGGTGTGGTTGTTATCACAATGCCTAGAGCTGCCTCTTCCTCTCACCTATGCCTGTTCTGACGCCAAGTGAAGCTCAAGGACCACCCGGCTATCAGCCCGCCTCCCGCTTTGCTCTCCAGAGGGAGTGGCCTCTCCTGGCTATTGGCAACACTACCAGAAACTTGGCATTGAACCATTCACCTCTAAACAGGTGGTCCAGATATTCTGGCAGAAACCGTGGGCTTCAGAGGGGGTGGGGAGATCATAAAATGCAATGTTTTCAAACCATCCTGAACCCCAAGAGCAAGGTCACCGTCAAGGGGACAGTCCGGGTGGGAGGGAGGACACCAATCCAGTTATCTGCCATCTTCTGATGGAGGAGGTTTTCAGGAGGACTGTTTACAAGAGAGGGATGAGGAGGAGGCTGAAGTGGATGTAAGCACCCCCTGGCCTCTGGGGTGCACACTGCAGGTAAGCAGGGGATTCTCACTCCTATGAGAGATGAGCTAGACCTTGGCCTAGGCCTGGACTACTGAATGGTGTCAGAGAGAATACTGTGGAGTATTCTCAAATGTCCTCTGGCCCAGCCCTGGAATGGATCACAAGCCCCTTGGATCACAGGAAGCTGGGAAACTGACAGTGTCAGGCTATAAAAGTCAGTTCTGCTTGTGAGAAGAGCCACAGTGGAGGGCAGAGCAGTGGATTCAGAGGAGGCGGCAGCAGAAAGAGCACGGGTAAACCTAGACCTTTACAGCAGGGAATGAAAGGCAGGGCTGCCGTACAGCTGTACGCTGTTCACTTCACAAGGTCGCTTAGATAAGGGAGCAACAGGGAGCTGGAATGCAGCCTGTGCACACACTTAGCAAGCTGTGCGGCCTGGCACGGGACTATATTTGCTGGGAAAATAGGATGTCTGTTTCTCACCTGCAAAAAAGGTACCATTTGGGATCACTGTGACCTTGATGGAGAAGACACTGGCAGCAGCGAGAAAGCTTAGGAAAAGGTAAGAAAAACCCAGGATGTGTCCGGAGATGGCAGGGGCTCTGAGGGCCCAGGGACCCTACTGGGTGGGTGCTCGGAATTTTAGCCTGCAGAGATGCTGACCACATCCGTGACTGTGCCCTTGTCCTGTCTGTGACTGTGCCCTTGTCCTGTCTGCACCCCCTCGGCACCGTCCCACTCCTTCCCAGCCTGGAGGACTCTGCGGCCAGAGGGAAAGAGGCAGTATTTTCATGACTGAAGTCCCAGCCACCTCGACCCTAATGAGCCATTTCTGAGCATGTGAGGGGCACCCAGTGAAGACAGGAGGTGTCTTCAGCCTGCCACGTGACCGCCATAAGGCTCAGCCCTCAGCTGAGACCCTAGCAGGGCTAAGCCACCAGTCTGTGGCTGAAGGCCATGTGAGAAGAGGCTGATATGTTTCTCCTTTTTGTTTCTTTCCTATTTATAGCTTCCCCCTAGCAGCATCCACTACTGACAGCAGCCCACAGGTTCTAACCTGCCTGGGACTTCTAGGAAGATTACAGCCCTGTGCCAAGAGCCAGCGACACACAGCAGGAAGAAACCTTGCCTCCTGCCTTCTCGGCTTGGCACAGAAGGTACCCAGGAAACAGAGGACCCTGTCAGGCACGGAGGTGGAGGGGAGGCTGAACCCTGTTCTGTGCTGTACATACACGATATTTCACTCCCTCGCAACCCCACAAGATGAGTCTCATTCAACCATTTTACAGATGAGGACACTCAGGGAGAGAAGAAACCTCTGGTCTGCTAGCGAGCAGCTGGATCTGAGCTGAACCCAGCCTCTCAGTCTGTCTGGCTCTAACACGTGGGTTTTCTTTTTTTTTTTTTTCTTATTCTCACTGTTACTTGCAAGGTATCTCCCTAGGGGAGAGAGAAACTCAAAATAGTGAAAAGAAACAGAAAAAACGTAACATAACTCTGCCTGAGTAGTAGAAGTCAATCTTTCCTTCCTGTACATATTCCAGGATACTCTCAGGGAACCCAGGCTCTGTGGAAAATTATATTCCTTGCTTCCCACACCTGTCTGCAAGGATTTTTATACTGGTAAAATCACCGCATTAAAGTTGTACCCTGTGAGGGACACAGGGGAGGGCAGAGAACTCAGGAGCTGATTGCATGGACCTCAGTGATTCTCCTCCTCCTCTGCCGCCCACTCTTCTCTTTGTTTCTCTGTCTCTGTCTCTCTATTTTTAAACTCTAGCAAAGAAGACTCTTTTTCCCCTCCAGCCAGCTTCTCAGCCTACCGCCCAACTCAACCAAAGCATGATCACGTGATCCCTCAGAGCACTCACCAAGATCCACAGTTTGGTTTATAAAATGTGAGAGCAATGAAAGACCATAAATAATAACAGCTGATGGTTACTGCATGCTGGTTACACAATAGCCAGGCTCAGCTTCAGAGATGTTACATACAGACCTGTTACACACACACACACACACGTGCAGATGTACACATGCACAAAGTACCCATGAAGAAACCGAGGCCCAGGAAGGTTACCTAAGCTGCCCAGTCTCCCAGCTCTTAGGAATGGATCGTGGGCAACCTGGCTTCTAGAAACTTCTCTGTCTCTCAAAGATCATCTCTTGGGGCTGCCCCACCCCATTTTACAGGCAAGTCTACCAGCCCCAGGAAGTGAGGGACTTGCCCTCATCAAAGGCAGAGCCAACCACGATGTTGGGACACACATTCCTCTACCTCCAGGGCTCTGCACACCTGACTGTAGGAGTGTGTTAATTGTACTTTACTCTGCTCACGTTTTAGATCCCCCGTAATACTTCAAAGTAGGAAATTCCTAAATGCCTATTTATCTGTATGCACCACAGGCGGACATCTGCACTGTACTTGTGCATCCCCAATGCACCCAAGGAAAGCTAAATATAGCCTCCACCTATTGGTTAAATATAGATTTCCCCCCCGCCCCCATAGCAGACATACAAACAGAAGCCAGGAAGAACAATGGCACCTCACACACACAGTGCTCCTACAGGAGCTCTGAATGCTCCCCGCAAGGCCAAAAAATATTTTGATAATCCTTCCCCAGCAGGATTCTCCTGGGCTGAACAAATGGACACAGTCGGGAGCCACATTTCAGCAGAAACCCACAGGAAGAGACATTACATCAGCGGAGGGATGTGCCTCTCCGGCCTACTGAGAAGGGAAGCAGATTGAACTTACACACGTCCAGACTGGAGGGTGGGGCTGCCCACAGGCACCTGTGGTGCCTCTCAGTGCCCAGCCCAGGTCAGGGATGCAGGGCACCTGCAGTGGACATAATCCAGTGGGAGATGGGCAGAGGTCACTAAAGGCGCAGTTTTCCCAGTTAGCCCAACCTGAATAGCAAGACTGGCTCTGCTGCTTGAAATCCTGTGACCTTGGGCAAATCCTTTGCTTCTCTCTGTACCTCAGTTTCTCCACTGTGAAATGGGGTTGATAAGAGTACTCTGGTCTTGGATTGGCCTTCAGGATTTAGGTACAATGGTGTAAGGAATGCGCTGGGCACAGGGCCTGGCCCATGAGTGTCTGAACCATCATAAACACAACTGCCATCCTCAGAGCCTCCACTTTCTTAGGAAGGAGCCCTGGTGGGCGTGTTCTCTGCTGTTCTGGGTCCCTTACTGAGCCTCCTTGAGGGTGCCTGAGGCCCCTCTCTAAGCCAGGACACACCTTTAGGAGCGGCCCGAATGACTGCCCACCCCATGCCGCAGGTCTCCTTGTTGGCTTTCTACCAAGTGAGAGAACCTTGTGTGTCCGTTTGCCAGGAAGCAGGAAAACTCAGAGATTCGTGACCCAGGACATGGCTCCACAAAAGCATATTATTTTGAAAAAACACCAAATTAGCAAACATTTGTAGAAAGTGGAAATAATACAAAACCTGGGGACAGAAAAAGGTGCTGCACGGATGAGTGGTGTGTGGTGGGGTGCTGGCTGGCAGGCCACTGGGGGCTGCTGTACATGCTAGCTCCTTTGTCCCCTCCCCATGCCCACTTTCTGACCCTGCCCGTTCTTTGGTGCCCACAGGTCTGGCCGGACCTGAAGGACTGCCCTGGGGCCAACATTCTCCTGGTGACTCACTAGCCAGGCAGCAGACCTGAGGCAGAAGAGCTATTTCCTGGGTCCCTGAGTGCGGCAAACATCCTCCTGCACCCTGCTTCCCAAAAGTACCTGAGTCACCCTCAGGGGCAAGGCGGGGCCTGTCCCAGAGAAGAGCCAGGTAAAGGTGACCAAAGGGCCCAGGCCATGCTGAAAGCTGTGGGTAGGGTGGGATCAGGTGGACACAGAGCTCCTGGTGCTTTTGCCATAAAGAAACCCAATCTTCCACTGTGCCTTAGGTGTGGAATTCTTATGGTGGAAGTTTGAGGCCAGCACAATACCCTTGCACACTTCTTGCCTCTCAGGTGTAGCCACACTGCTGCAACAGACCCCTGCCTGAAGCCATCCTCTTCCTTTCCACAGTTGGAGAATCCAGTTTGATGCTATGGAAAGAAACTGTGTCTGCGTATAGGGGTGGGGCTGGATGTGAGGTAGCCTGCAGAGGGAGAATGTTGACAACAAATCCGACCACAGGAGTCTTAAAAACAACCTCAGCTCAACTGTCTCCAGTCTGTGCCACCAACTTATCAGCTCAGGCTCAGGTCGGGGAGGTCAAGGCCAGCTCGGCACATCAAGCTGAACCTAGCAAGCCCACCACCTGGCTTTGAGTAATGGAAGCAGCTACCTCGGCCACCAGACCCCGCAGTGAGTCTGTTTTCCTGGCATCCCTGGGCTCATAGAGGAGCAGCTTGCACGGCGGGGACATCCCCGTCCCTGATTTGACTCTGCTGCTCTAGTCTCAGCGTTCTCTCAGAGGCAGACAGGGAGCTAACGCAGTTCATGAAGCCAGGAGGTCAAATAACAGCCGAGGCCCGCCTGGAAACTGCACACGGCCCAGCGGCATGGAGCTGGCCAGCTCCCAGCCCTCCTAGGAGTGCCAGGCACTGTGTTTTGGGGCCTCTCTGCTTCGCTGCTGCCACAGGAAGCAGAAAGCTTGCTTCTACTTTGTTTTTAATTTCCAGAATCCCGCAGTACCCTTAGGAATACTCATGTCTCTGGGAAGAACTCCCAGGTGTCCCCTGCCTGAGTGTGAAGATGGACTGCTCAAGTTACCTGGAAATGGAATCCCGGGCAGGCTGCACCCTCCTGAAGATTCTGAAGGGAAAATAGATCATACATCCAATGTGTGTGGTGAGGGGTCTCACTCGGAGAAATGAAAACACACTCAGACAAGGTGAAAATGACTCTAAAATTACTGGTTTTTAACAATCAGCTTGTGTGTGTTAGGGTTTTTAGACAGTGAAACACTTCTGGAGGCTTTTAAATTATACATAACATAAAATAATAATGTATATCACATGCATATTATGTCTTTTGGTTTACAAAGTGCTTTTATAGACCCAATCATTCATTTATTCATTCAACAAATCTTAATGACCCCCTATAGGGACCCAGACACCATCATAGCCATGGGGGAATACAGCAGTGAGCAAGGGAGGCTAAACACTTACTTCCCCTGAGCTCAGCCTCTAGCTTGGAGAGACAGACCACGCACCACAGACAAATGTATCTGCAAGCTGAGTCCAGGGAGCGGTATGTGGTATGATGACCAAGAATCCGGGTAGCGGGTACAAGTGCACTGTTCAGGAGGTTATTTAAATTTAAGGTTAAATTATTAAGATGAAGTGAAATGAAGCATTCAGTTCTTCAGTCCACTCTAGACACATTTTTGGTGCTGAATAGCCACACGTGGCTAGTGGCCAGTGGCATGGATGCAGATCATTTCCAGTATCACAGAAATTTCAACAGCATGGCCCTGGGCTAGAGAGAGTCTCGGAGCGGGCAGATGGTTCTAGGCACTCTAGGGTAAAAGTCCAAATGTAGGCATGACCTCAGTACATTTGAGGAACAGAAAGAATGTTGGTGTGACCAAAGCGTAATGAGCTGGGGGTGGCAAGAGTGGCAATCATAGGTCAAAAGTAAGAACAGGTGACAGCTGTTAAATTCTTTCTACACACCAGGCATCTGTAAGGTAGGTACTATTGCCCTCATAGATGAGAACACTAAGAAACAGAGAAGTAAAGACACTTGGTCAAAGTCACACAACTAGTGAGGGAACAGGGCTAGGATTTCAGCTGAGCCATGGAGCCACGGAGCACGTGGTCACTGGACCACACTGTGTCTCCAGAGTCAGGGCTTGTGTCATGGACCCATCTGATGTCATGGAAGTTATTGCAAGTTTTGAGGCAGGAGCGTTATCCATCTATTGCATCAACAGACCTTGGTCTTGAGCATTTAGAGGGGCAGACAGGTAGACAGGTACTGGGGCTGCAGGGATAATCAGAGCTTCCAAACCAAAGAACTCTGAGACACTGACTTTGGATGTGAAGTGCTAGGGCTTGTATCTAGATGTCCCCCCAAGGCCTCATGTGGTCACAGATGGGGCTTTTCGGAGGTGGCTGGATCTAGGGTGTGTGATGCTGGGATTGAGGATGTGATGCTGAGACTGATTGATGGTGTGATGCTAGGATTAAGGCTGCCCTAAGAGGGGGTAGCCTGGACAGGATAATAAAGGGTGGAAAGAGGGTCACTGTTGCTTGTCACTTGCTGCTGCTGCTTTCTGCTTTCTGCCTGCCAAGAACTGTTTCTCCTCTGTGATGCCCCTCTGCCATGCCGCCATGCCTTGGAGCCAGCCTACTATGAACTGAAACCTGTACAAATTGTGAGCCAAATAAACCTTTTCTCCTTTAACTTTGGGCGTCAGGTATTTTGTCTCAGCAAAGAGAAAAGTAACTAAGACATGGGGTCTACAAGTTCCAAGTTCCCTCGTAAAAGACAGAATGAAACTGCAGACCGCCCAGGGAGAAAGCAGGAATGTTACTTCATATAACTCTGCTCGCTCCCTGCCTCTGAAAACAAATGCCTGAGGCGATTAAATAAAATACAGCTTCTAACTACCTCCAATCCTTAATGCTTTCTCTTATCAAATTCCAACTTTGATGCACTAAAGGGAAAAAGAGAGCTCAAATATTATTTCCCTCCCAGCCCAGCTACCTTTTGTGGTGGCCTGTTCTGGAGTGCAGGTTCAAGCCAAGATCACACCCTACAGTATTCTCCACACCAGACACTCTTTCCCCTCTATGTCAGAGTATTTAACCTCTGTGACTGCCTTTCTTCATCACTAAAATGAAGGTAATTATGGTTAACTACTGTTCTGTCTCATAGCACTGTTGTGGGAATTAAGTTAGAATTAAAGAAGTCAAACAGAACAGTTATAATCACCTATGATATCATATTATCCTTACTGGATGGACAAGAATAGGAAAGGACAAGATCGAAATAAGAAAGGGGCCATGGCCGAAGCCCGGTCTCAAGGCTACAGTGAGTATGGACCTGGAGACACCCCAGAAGCCATTACTTTGAATCCTCTGCCAGTTAGTCAGGATTCTCACCAGCTCTGGGTGCTGCCCTAGAAGTCCCTCGGTAGGTTGGAACGGGCCGCCCCCAGCTGTGGCTGCAGTTCCTGCCCGCTCAGTGTTGCCCAGAGCTGTGGGCAGAGCAGCAGCCACCAGCCTGTTCCTACCTCTCCTCTCACTGGCCTCCAGGCCAGCTTGGGTCGATGCAGCTTCTCCTATGGCTGAAAGCGAAGGACAAGGCTTCTTGGTTTGGTGCAAGGAAGTTAACGGTCTCTCAGGGGAAACCAGGCTTTCTCTAGTTCTGTCCTTGGGCAAGTAACCAGGGCCTCAGGCTGGGTGGACTGGAGTCTGGAGTATCCCCTGAAATCATCCATGGGCTGCGGAGCTAAACACGGCCCTAAACACGGCCCTTCCCGCCCGCCCAGATGCTTCTTTGCCTATTGTCTCAACAGCTGACGATTTAATTCTAAACAGCAATGACTCACAGGACAGAAGTTCCCCTATTAGCCAGGGAAGTTTTACGAAGATGAAGCCATTCTCTCAGGTGAAAGACGGCCTTAACTTTTCAATAGGGGCAGAGGAAGGCAAGCTGATTGTGATTAGAATGCTGATGTGGGGCTGCTTATCTGGGTTTGAATCCCTTTCATTGCTGGCATAATTGCTGAGATCATACATGAGCTATTTATTTATTTGTTTACTTATTTATTTTTGTGGTACTGAAGATTGAACCCAGCACACAGTACCACTGAACTATATCCCCATCCCTTTTTAAAATTGAGAAAATTTGAGATAGGTTCTTGCTAAATTGCCCAGGTTGGGTTCAAACTTGTGACTCTCCTGCCTCAGCCTCATGAGTAGCTGGAATTACAGGCAGGCACCGCTGTGCTTCACACTTGGATTTAACTTCTCTATGACTCAACATCCTTATCTGCACAATGAGGATAACAATAGTACTGCTGCAGAGGTTAAGGTAAGTGTGAAATGAGTTAATATCTATACAGAGTTTAGAACTATGCCTGATATAAGTGCTTATATCAGTGTTCGACAAATAAATGTCCAGTAATGAGGAATTGGCTACATAAAATCTATGTAATACTATATAGCCATTAAAATACAGCAGCATGAGAATACATTCATGACCTGTTACTAAATGGAAAAAAATAGATTTTAAAACCAACTCTGAAGTATATCATTATAATTGAAAAAAGGAAAGTAGAGCTATATAAGTTGAAAAAAATACAAAAAATACATGTAACAAAAGGGTATTTCCTGTTTTCCACATTTTCTGTATTCTGTGTTACTTGAATAATTTTAAAAAGTGAAATTATTCAGAATGGAATCAAATGCAGTAGATATTCATAATCCAGCTTAAATGATCATGCCTTAAAATAATAATAACAGTCCTGATGTTCCCCAGCCTGGATCATTCAGGGACCCTTCTAGGGTGGCTAAGGCAGAGAGGTGACCGACACCACATGGTTTAGTGATCAGCCAAATGTTATCATCAAAAAGAACAAGAAAATAAGTTTCCTAATATTAAATGCTCATATGGTTATATTGTACCATCTTTCTTCTGGGAATAATTGAAAGCTAACTGTAGCCACGCAGCCAGACTTGAATCTTCCCTAGACAGCAGCTGACCCACATACACAAAAGAAAACAAAGCAGGTGGTGTAAAAGCAGGGCGTAGAGGCAGAGGATTGAGCGTGTTTTGCAAGGCGGTGAGTGAAGAGGGAGTCATGAAGTTTGGAGCACAGGCAGGATGGGGCGGGGTGGGGGAGCATTTCTCCAGTCACTGAGTCAGAAGTTTCAAGGAGGAAATGGAACCTCGGGGGCTGCAAAATAAAGGAAGGAGATAAGCATCTCATTTTACTGCTCACTTGTGTAGAACTTGAATAGAGAAAAGCATAAGTTTAGAAGCAGCCCCTGAGCCGTGACCCTTCAGTAATGGGCCAGCTGCTCTAGCCTGTTACCAGGCCACTTTGCGCTCTGCTCCAGAGCCTTGCAAAGCAGTTAAACCCCCAGCACCCTGTATCTGGATCCCAGCGGATGGGACTAATGTCAGACTGAAGCCTACATGTGTCTGGGCAGGCAGTAGAATGAATCTAAAAACATCTTAACTTGCTTCCAAGGTGCCTGGTTTTGCTCTGCCTGTTTCTTTAGTTTCACACTCATTTCAACGTTCCTCTTTCCCCTAATCCAAACAACAGTGGATCCTTCACAAGTTGTCATAATCTTTTTCATCTCCATGTACGTACTTCACAAATTCCTTCCCCAGCATCCCATTACCCTCTGAAGATGTGAAGAACTTTGGAAGAAAATCAAAATACTAGTAGCAAATTCTTAAACTGTGTGGTCGAATAAAACTTTGGCCAACAGAAACCAGTTTCAGTTCCCCCTTCAATCTTTTCAAATGTCACTCCATATAACTTACCCTGTTCACAAACCACATTGATATTGACATGAAAAAGATCATCACAATAATTTCCCACACACCTGAATTGGCTGGAATTGCTTCTTTCTTTCCAAAGAATAATGGGACCCAAGGGGCTACCTTTAACCTGCAAGGGCTATGCCCAGGCCACAGGCAGGAGGCCGTTTTATTTTTCAGGGAGAGATGGCAGTCACTAGAACATCCAAATGACTTCTGTTGTGTGAATGAGGATCAGCTTCTAAGCTTTGGGCTTGCTAAAATAGGGGTCAAAAATTTTGCATCAGGAGAAGTCATTGCATATTTGAAGAAGGTAATGAAAAAAAAACCCTGAAGAGAAATAATGTAATAACCTCAATAGTCTTTGTTGTCTTTTGAATAAAGCAGACCTGGAATCCTGATGGAGTCAGAGCCCCCACCCCTACCCCGGGCATCTGGTCGACCCCACCGAAGCGAGGCAAGGGGGAGTCAACAGGTGCTGGTGCAGCACACTGTAAATGCTCAGGCAGGTGAAAGCACCAGATCTCCCGGAACTGGGTATATTCCCCTCATCTGACCTCAAGAGTTGGAGCGACAACACTGATTTACAGCCGTACTTCTTTTCCTTTTTTTTTTCCCTGTCCCTCCCAGTCTGCGGTCTGTTCAAAGCATATTCAAGGAAAAGAGAGGTTGACGCATCTGCCCAATCAGGAAGTGATTTTGAACGAGCGCTGATGTTCTGACACACACTTTGTTTTAAAACTGGTTCCTTGTGCTTCCATAGAACAGGGCTGTGGTCTGTGGAGGTGTTTGCCAGTGGCTCCTAGAACATGAAAGCCTTCTTTCTCTCTCAGAATGGGTGACCCTGCTCTTGGTTTAAATGTCACCCTAAAAGTTCATGTGTTGGTAATTTAACCCTCCAATTCACATGTTAATGGTATTTGAAGATGGAGCTTTGGGAGGCGATTAGGGCAGATGAGTCCGTGAGGACAGGCTTCCGTGATGGCACTAGTGATTTTACAAGACAAGGAAGAGAGGCCTGAGCTGGCGTGCTTGCTCTGTCTCCCCATGGGATGCCTCCTGCCGCGTCACAACGCCACAAAGGGACCCTCACTGGATGCCAGCACCATGCTCTTAGACTTGCCAGCCTCCAGATCTGTGAGCTAAATAAATCCCTATTCTTCATGAACTGTCTAGTCTCAGATACTCAGATGTTTTTATAGCAACAGAAAATGAACTAAGACATTCTGCATGTGGATGTCTTAAACTACTGATGTTAGATCAAGATTGATGGTGGGATAAGGCTAAGCGGGCAGCCCTTCCCTCAATTCTTTTCTAGAACAGCAAGAAGGAGGGAGGGGAATATCTCTTGGATTAGAGACAGAGAAAGAAAAAAGAGAGCTGTTTAATGAAAAAACAATTGTGTTGTTTTAAAACATTCTATGTATGATTTATGAGATCGTAGATGGGGAGGGCTCTATTTGATCAACTCATATACCCTATTAGGATGAGGGCTTTGCTCTTGTAAGATCATCATAGTGGAATCTATTCCTTGATGAAACATCATGAAATTCTTTCACATCTTTGCCTTAAATATATACTTTTTTTTGGTGGTGGTGCTAAAGATCAAGCTGAGGGCCTTGCACATGCCAGGCAAGCACTCTACCACTGAGCTACACCACTGGTCCCTATCATACATTTTCTTTAAAAAGAAAAAAATATATAGAAATTATCTTCTACAGTCAATTCACAAAATGAACGGACCTTTTTAAAGGGGCAGATTAGAGGGATATTAAAAAAAAAACAGGACAAAACCTGGGTGACTAATATTAAAAGATCATCACATGTTTATCTGTGGCTGACGAGGGTAAAATCATCACACATTCATCTATGTACTATGTACTTGAGAAAACGTAGCCTACTGTATCCTTTATGAAAGTGTTACTCACATTTACTGAGTGCTGACCTTGTCCCCTTCCCAGAAATAAAGGCTAAGACCCCGACTGGCCTAGACCACCAATCAACAAAACAACTTTACCCCTATAAGTATGGGTGCATCCCATACTCACCGAGCCATCCAGAGCAGGATGTCCCCTATCTTGTAGCACCACTCGGCTACTAAGATAGCTTCTCTTTTGTTTTCTCTGTATTTGGTACACTGTCAATAAACCTTCACTTTACACTATATCAGTCTTGACTCCCTCATTTCTCGCTAAGAACCCTACTCCTGCATTCTTCACTGGAGTGAGGGCAAGGACCCAAAGAGAGGTGGAGGGTTACTCAGAGCCCCTGCCAGATGCAACATGTTCAACGTCTGCAAAATTGCTTTGGAGGACACTTAATAGCTTTAGATGCTTTTTCAGTAAGGGAAAAAAAAAAAGTCAGGCCGGCTTGACCAAATCCATGAAGGAATGAAATAAGAATCCAAGTGTCCCAGTGTAAACCAGGAGGCCCATTCTTGGTGGGATAAGAGATTGGAAGGGGGAGGAAGAGAACCAAGGCAGGCTGACCGAGAGGAGGTCTCCCTCCCTGGACTCGTGCCCCTTGTCTCTTACTTTGCACGCACTGGAGGCATCAGCCTGGCAAGCGCAGTAAGCTAGCTATGCTTGCCTGGCATGGCCGGAGCTGGGGAAGCCTCCTCTCTGCTGCCCCATGCCTTGGAGAACCAAAGCCCCAAAGTAACTAATTTGGACCACTGGTGGGGAGAGGTTTTATCTTATCTTGGCTAATCTGAGAACTTGGTACAGAATCTTGAAGGGCCAGCTAAGCACGTCTCCAACATTTAAATTGCAAATTTCTTCACTACTCCGGGAACCCTGTCACAAACCAGATGCAGCTCACCACATGCAGTGATGTCTGTGATCTTCAGGCCTGGCGTCCGGCAGCCAATTCAAAGCCCATGTGCCACGACTGTCATCCAGCTCTGTGCTAGCTGCTCCCCTAATCCCAGTTATCTCTTACTTTTGACTTTTTATTTTCCACCAAGTCACTGTAGTAGTTGGCTTTCCATAAAGAGATATTCAACTCATAAAGAGAGAAGGTTTATTTTTTAAAAATTTTATTTTAGTGGTACATTAAAGATATATATAATGATAGCATTCATCATAGGGAATTTGTACCTGTACATGATATATCTTGCTGCTTCTTTTTTCCCATTCCCCTCCCCCTCCCTTCACCTCCTCCTCCTTATTTACAAAAGCTTTGTTTCCATTTTTTCCTTCTATTCTTTTTTTCCCTTCTCCCTCTTTCCTTTCCCCCCTCCCTCCCTCATTCCCCTTCCCATTGAACAATTTCTTCCCTTTCCCAATATAACACATTTTTGTCCTTATTTACACTTTCAGTAAACAGCATGGTACTGGCAAAAAAACAGACCCAAGGATCAATGGAACAGATTAGAAGATGCAGAAACAAGTCCAAACACTCTCAGCCACCTTATCTTTGACAAAGGGGTCAAACAACCTCACTGGAAGAAAGATAGCCTCTTTAATAAATGGTGCTGGAAAAACTGGCTTTTCACATGCCGAAGATTAAAACTAGACCCATATCTTTCTCCATGCATTAAGCAAAAATCAAAATGGATCAAAGATCTAAATATTAAAACAGAAGCACTAAATCTGCTGGTAGAATAGGTAGAACTCTTGAAGACATAGGTGTAGACAAAGACTTTATGAACAAAACTGCAATTGCCCAGGAAATATCACAAAGAATCAACAACTGAGATCTCATTTTATTAAAAAATTTTTGCACAGGAAAAGAAACCACCAACACAATGAAGAGACAACCCACAGAGTGGGAAAAAATTTTTGCCAGCTATTCCTCTTACAAAGGATTAATATCTCAAATATATAAAAAACTCAAAAAAAATCAGACTCCTCACATTTAAAGATCCAATCCAAACTGGGTAGCTGAAATGAATAGACACTTCTCTGATGAAGAAGTAGAAACAGCAAATAGACATACGAAAAAATGTTCAACATCATTGGTCATTCGAGGGATGAAAATTAAAACAACACTGAGATTCCATTTCATTCCAGAAAGAAGGGCTATTATCAAGAAATCAGCCAATAACAAATGCTGGGAGGGACTGGAGTGGGGGGGAGGAACCCTTCTCCACTGTTGATGGAAATGTAGACAGATGCAACCACTGTGGAAATCAGTGTGGAGACTCCTCAAAAAACTAGGACTAAAGGTTCCATTGGACCCAGCTATCCCCCTTCTTGGAATCTTTCCAAAAGAATTAAAAGCATCATACTACAGCAATATATGCACACCCATGTTTATAGCAGTAGTTTGTAATAGTTAAATCTTGGAAACAGCCCAATGCCTCTCGACCAATGAATGGATAAAGAAGATGTGGCTTTTTTATACAATGAAGTACTACTCTGCCATAAAGAATGATAAGCTTGAGACATTTGTAGGTAAATGGATGTACCTTGAGACCATACTCTTAAGTAAAATAAATTGGACACACATATTTAAATACCGCATTGTTTCTCTGGTGTGAGAAAAGGTTCATTTTGGCTCATAGTTTTAGAGGTTTCAGTCCATACCTGGTAGGCTCCATTGTTTTGGGCCTGTGTTGAGGCAGCACGTCATGACAGAAGTGTGCGGAGGAGCAAAGCCACTCACCTCATGGCCAGGAAGCAAAAAGAGAGAGGAAGAGACCGGGGCCACACAATCCCCTTCAAGGTTATCCCCCCAGTGACCTAAAGACCTCTTTCTAATGCTCTACCTCTTAATCGTTCGGCCCCTCCCAGTAGGGCCAAGCTAGGTACCAAGCCTTTAATACATGGGCTTTTGGGGGGTACTTAACCAAACCATAGCAGTGACCATCCCATTCCTGGAGCTCTTAACAAATGATGTTTCATGATTCTGTTTCTCAGGCTACCTGAACCCCAGTGTCTCTGAGAGCCTCCTTCTTTTTCTCCAATGATCATTTCAGCTTTTCCAGGTTTCTCTGTGCATCCACCCTTGTTCCTTCTCCGTCCTTACCCCAGTATTAGCCAGCTTTCTTGTTACTGAGACACAGTATCTAGCACTCACATTTAAAGGAAGAGAGATTAATTTGGCTCACAGTTTCGGCAATTTAGTCCATGACTGGCTGGTCCCAAGGCAGGAACATCATGGTGGGAGGGCGTGGCACAGCCAAGCTGCTTGGTTCATGGTGGCTGGGAAGCAGAACAGAATACTGCCAGAGGGGAAGGTGCTAAGGATCATAATAGATCCCAGTGTCATACCTACCCAGGACCAACCTAGACACACCCAGAAGAGTGCTCCACCAAGCCCCCAGGCAGATCGCAAAGCTCATCAAGTGGACACTCCACTCTAACTAGTCTGCTCTCCCGCTTTGTCTCCCCTGACACTGTTCTTTCTGTCTTCGGCTATTGTCCTTCCTTTGCTGGCTCCTTCTCCTTCCTGCCACTGGCCACCCCAGCCGCCTGCCCTCAGCCCCTTTCTCTCCTCTCCATACTCTTCCTTTAGTCTCTCCTTCCTGTGCTGCCTGCCTGTCACTCCAACCACCTCACTGACTCCAAGGAACCTGAATGGGCATCACGGCCAGCAGGGAGGCAGCCCCCAGTGAGGACAGTTGAGTTGATTTCTAAAGGGGTTTACCCACCTCTGACACGATTCATGATTAAGGCCAAAGAATGACAATACTGTATAGAACTGGGTTGCACCCTCGTCGTCTCACTAGTCTGAGAATCTAGACTTCAGATTCTTCCTCCAGTGCTGGTTCCTTAATATTCTCATTTTTCATCGCTTCTAAAACCAAACTTCTTAATATACACAAAGGCCGTACCCCAGAGATCTGGTCCCCACTGACCTTTCAGCCTCGTATGGTGCTCTGTTTGCTCTCTGATCTCTTGCTACACTGGTTGTTCAGTTTCTCAAGTACACTGTGTTCCCTCCTTCTGAGGAACTTTGGTCATGCTGTTCCTTCCGCCTGGAACCACCCTCCCCATCTAGTTAACATCTTTTTAAAAATTCTCTCTTCTTGTGTAATAAATTACCCCCAAGCCTAGAAGTTTAAAACAAAAATTTGTTATCTCGCATTTCTTTTGGGTCAGGAATTTGGGATCATCTTAACCAGATGGTTCTGGTTTGAGGTCTCTCAAGAGGTTACACTCACGCTGCTGGCCCAAGCTTTAGGGATTTGGAGCTGAAGGGTCTTTTTCCAAAGTCATTCACATGGCTGCTGGCTGATCTCAGGGCCTCTCGGGCTGTTGATGGAGACCTCAGTTCCTTCCTCGCCACATGGCTTCTCCGTGGCTGCCTGAGTGTCCTCAGTGTGTGGAAACTGACTTCTCCAGAATGAAAGATGAGAGAGAGTGAGAGCAGAGTAAGATGAAGATGAAGAAGAAGAGGAGGAAGAGAAGGAGGAGGAGGAGGAAGATGAGGACGAGGAGGATGAGGCGGAGAGAGAGATGAGAGAGAGAGAGGGATTGAGAGAAGAGCAGCTACAGTCTTTTATAATCTAATCTCAGGAGTGGCATACCATACCTGCTGCCATATGTTATTGGTCACAGGGCCCAGCACTGGCCCAGGGTCAGAGAAGACTACATGCGGTGTGCATACCAGCAAGTGGGTGCTTCCAAGGCCATCTTGGAGGGCTAGCTTAATTAGAACTTCTTTTCCTTAATTAGAAATCATATTTTTGTAGGATTTTGTGATTGAAGTTGGTCTCCATCAGACCATTGGATTCTTGAGAACTGGTGTCTGTTTTGTGCATGGATTAGTTAGCTTTTGCTGTGGAACATGGCAACCAAAAACTCAGTGGCTTTTTTAAAAAGCCCCTATTTATTATTTCTCATGTATTTGTAGGTCAGCTGAGGTTCCTCTGACCTGGAGCTCCACTGGTTTGGCCAGACTCACTCAGGGATCTTTATGAGCTATTGGGTTAGTTGGGCTGATGGGTCTAAAATGGCATCTCTCTGGTGCCTGGCAGGTTGCAGACCACGGGGCAGCACAACGAAAACAAAAGGGCCATGTGTCTGTCCTCACCAGCCTGCCAGTCTGGGCATGTTCACATGGGGCTATTGAGTTTCAAGGATGAGAATGGAAAGGCACAAGGCCCCTTGAGGCCAAGATTTGGAAGAGGTGTAATGTTGCTTCTACCATATTCCATTGGCCTAGGCAAGTCACGAGGCCACATCAGATTCAAAAAGTGTGAAATAGATTTCCCCTCGTGATGGGAGGAGGTGCAAAGTCATACCGCAAAGAAGGCAATGCAGACAACATATCATAGTATCTGCAGGGCCTATCACTGTATCCAACACGTTTAAGGACCTGATAGAACTCTTGAGTGGATGAGTTCGAACACTTTAATTTTAGTTACTCTTATTTTGTACTTAGCTCGTCTTCTTCATTGCTGAGCAAGCATCTGAAGACAGGGATCCTGTGTTCCTCATGTTTGTGACCCACAACACTGATACTGCTTTGAACAGCACCATGATGAGTGGAGATGATGAGTAAATGTAACGCTGACTCTTTCAACCCTCTTTGCTCATCTCCATTGCTGGGTCTTCCTCGAAGTTTAAGGGGTTTTACCGCAGATTTGAACAGGTTTTGTAATCTGGTGGACCAAGTTCAGGGCTTAGATCCTGAACCTACTGTTTACTAGCTGTGTGACGTTGGGCGTGTTCCTTCACCTGCTGAGCCCCAATTTTTTCTCCCACAAATTATGGGTGCCTACTCAGAGCTGTTGCAGGGCTGAAGTGTAGTTGCGTGTGTGAAGTGCTGAACACAGCAACAGGCACTGAATGTGTGCCGTCACCTTTCCTTTACCCGAAACCCCTGAATGCCCTTGACCATGCCCTGAGTCCCCGAGTCCCAGTCCTGGCTCAGCCAGCCTGCCCCAGGACAGCCACACC
The DNA here is from genome assembly GCA_004026905.1 of Hystrix cristata. NCBI lineage: Eukaryota > Metazoa > Chordata > Mammalia > Rodentia > Hystricidae > Hystrix > Hystrix cristata. The sequence goes on from PVJO010007674.1 coordinate 44,675, forward strand.
TGTTCCACACCTCTCTTGGACCTTTGAATGCAATCATTGGCATAGATGTGAGAACAGCTAAACTCCAATTAGCATACAACTCCTGTGGCCACAGACGGGCAGGAAGACTGTGGATCACAGTGATTTTGCCCTGCCCAGCGCAGCTTCTCTAACCCTGAGGCCAGAGGATCTCCTTCTTGTATGCCTCAGGTGTCTGGAGGTCCAACTGCTTTCTGGCTCTCTGCCCTCCTGACTGCTTGGCCTCCAACCATTATGAAAGTGGTCACCGCTCAGGTCCATTGTTAAACCCTCTGGACATTTCCTTTTTCCAAATCTAGGTTCTCCCCTTTCCTCCTTTCCATTTTTACATCTCCTCCCTCCCCTCCCCACCTTACTACTTTTTACTTTTCTCCATATGCCAGGCAGCTGGCTAAGCACTACTCTAATTGCCTGATTAATTCTTACATCAACCGTATGGCACAGGCACTATTATTACCACCACCTCCCTGATAAGAGGGTTGAGGCTCAGAGTTCACACAACCCACTCAAGGCTGCACCCTCAGTGGGTGGTAGAACCAGAATTAAACTCTGGTTTGTCCCTTTCCCCCATTTCCTTTTGTTGTCCAGTTGTGCATCTTGTGGCATTTTCCTGCTGGAACATTCCTTCTTTTCATGTGGTTGGTCTACATGTTATCAGCATTTTTTTTTTTTCAAAAACTGCCATCTATATTCCTCCTCAACTCTTGCTTTTTTCTCTAGAGCAATGGAGTTCAGTAGAACTTTCTAGAAAGACAGAAATGTTCTCTATGATGTCCATCATGGTTGCCACTAGACACATGTGGCTTTTGAGTATTTGATAGGTGACTAGAAAGGCTGAGCAATTGTATTTTCATTTTATTTTAAAGATTTAAGATGTGTCACATACATGTATCAAATACCCACAATGAATGTAAACATTATATGTTAAAAATATGAGCTGTAAATCATAATATTAACAATAATAATGAAAATGGGAAATGGAGGTCTAGAGACAGAGGGAGAGAGGTGGGTGGGGACAAGAAGGGGAATAAAAAAGAATCAAGATATGCTACGGTGTTGGGGATTTAGCCTAGTGGTTTGAGTGCTTGCCTAGCAAGCACAAGGCCCTGAGTTCGATCCCCAGCACCAAAAAAAAAAAAAAAAAAAAAAAAAGCCCAAGATATGCTATGTACATGTACCTACTCCCTAAGATGAATGTAAACTTCATGTATTGCAAACATGTACTAATAAAATAAGATAAAAAAGAAACACCTACAAAAACAATTTTAATTAATTTACATTTACATAACCATACATGACCAATAGCTATTGTACTAGACAGTACAACTCTAGGGTCTTTCAATGCAGCTTTTTATTGGAGGGAGGAGGGGCTTTCCTGGAGGTGCAGGCAGCCAGATAAGGAGGAAGGCAACCCGAGGAACTCACAGAACTATCTTCTCACAAATACCAATTGACTCAGAAAGCTTCCTACAAGGACAATTCATTTAACAATGTCCAGATTTCTGGTCTAAAATTCTTTCTAGAACCTCTGCCTTCCAGTCACCACATTCCTCATGAGGTCATCAAGAAAGCCAGCCCCTCAGACTTACGTTGGGACTCTCCAGAGAGACAGCTTTCCTGAGCAATAGAAGTAAGGTTTTCTTCCTCAGTGTATGCTGTTGAAATCAATGTTTAGTCACTATGGCCTGCTGTTCACAGTTCTATAGAGTATTCCACTTCAAGTTTTCTGGAAATGTTGTTTTAAAAATCCACAGCAAGGGCTGGGGATATAGTTCAGTGGTACAGCACTTGCCTAGGATGTGCAAGGCCCTGAGTTCAATCGCCAGATGTGCATGTACACACACACACACACACACACACACGAAAATACAAGTGGAGAAGAGACAATGAAAAAATTAGACAACCTTTATAGATTCAATTTCCATATAATTTTGAAAATAAATAGGTTTCATGTTGTTAACTCAAAGGATATATAGCTTTGAGCCCCTTCCACTGAGTATTTTTTTTTTTTTTTTTGTGGTGCCGGGGATCGAACTCAGGCCCTTGGTGCTTACAAGGCAAGCACTCTAATCACTGAGCTAAATCCCCAGCCCCTCCACTGAGTATTTTTATCCATTTATTTATTTATCAAATATTTTTAAATCCCTTCTGCACACGCATTTAGCTATTGTCACCAGAATTCTGAGGCCATAAAGCACTTCAGTCATACTTTTATTAAGGAACTCACCTCAATAAGAAGCAAGCTATTTCTTTGCACACTTGCTTCTGTTTCAATATCGGGGGTCCTTGGAGGCTGGGACACTGGTCCCCAGAACAATGGCTAGCACAGTGTAAAAGCTCAATAGACATTTCTTCCCTAGAGGACATTGCCTAGAACATAGCAGGTGCTTATTCAATATTCCCTGAAGAAAATAAAACCACAGCTCTGTGATACTAGATCTATGGTCCTGGCAGCCCAGCAGCCCGCCTCCAACATGGGAGTCCTTCCAGAAACAACCTTCCAAACTCCTAAGGAATCTGAAGCGACTTGCCCTGAGACCAGCCTTCACGAATTCATCAAATCCTTCCTTGCCTTAGTTATATTTTCAGCCTCTACTGTCTGAAGAGATAAAAATTCTCCCTGGGTACTACTACTACTCACAAATAGGACCTCCTTTCCTTTTTTGTAAGATTTCTTAAAATTTCACCCAGTTCAGAAGTTGTCCATCATCTACTTCTAGCAACCCAACATTTGATTAAGACTTACATGCTAATCTAAGATCTAAAAAAGATTGTAATAGTCTTATCCATGCCTTTCAGTTTTATAAACTTCTGTCACCTTCATATTTTGACTTGTATTTCACAGAATTAAAATTGTTCTTGAAAAAGTTTTTTTTTTTTGAGAAAAGTCTTTTTTGAATGTGGAAGTGACTTATTCTGTTTATCACATCTACATACTCTTTTCTGAGTGCTTCTCATAAAGTTCAGTGACAAAAACTATACAGAATGTTCATTCGTTTATTAGTTTACTTGAAGCCTCACTCCACAAATATTTATCTCATGCCTAGTACATGCAAGACACTGCAATTTTGTACTGGCCAAGACGAATAAAAGTACAAACTAGCAGCGCCTCCGTGTTCTTTCTTTAGTGCTCAACTTCTGGAGGAAACATAATGTGTGACTGTTCATCATCCATGTGTTTACCTCCTTTCTTTTCTTGTTTTGAACTGCAGATTATCTCTTAGTGTTATTTTTTTCCCCTAAAAAGTCTTCTTCCCCTGGATAGGTTGTAAGCTCCTGGGAAAGCCGAGAGAAGTAAAGAATCATCTTTGAGATTGCCACCCAGTTCTGCGCAGTAGGCAGGGCCCCTTGAAAGGTGAGGGGACAGGTTCAGGAGGGGTTAACTGCTTACCCAAGATTTCTCAGGGATCGGTCAGGGATGCGCTGGGACACTCATTAGACGTGCCTGTTTCTAAAGTTGCTGGAGCTGCCACCTCATCAACCTGCCTCTTGAATGCCAGAGCTGGTGGCTCAGACTTATTTGAATACCCCAGAGAGTTGAGCTCAGAGCTGGCCCACAGCAGACAGTCAAAGCTATTTACAGACTTGACTCGATTTAAATAAATACAGATGGTTTGGCTGATCAGGCAGTTAACCTGACAGCACCTACTCCTCACATTTTGGACAGAGAGCAGCTCTTTAGGAGAAATGTAAAGGCCTGGGGGTTATGAATTATCATCTCTTCCTGTCTCCAGCCCACTGAGATAAAAGCTAACAGGCTTGGCCTCAACTATGCACTTTTTAGATTTCTGTTAGAACAAGCAGCAAACCTTAATGAACTTGGGTAGAACTCAGCCGACTTGCAACTGTTTACGGTGACAGAGAGCAAGGATGGCCTCTGCCAATCCTGCCAAGTTTTCTTCTGTCCGAGAATGTCGATGTCTTTCTCCAGTGGGAGGACAACTCTTCCACCTTCAGCAGAGAGGCCAGCAGGCTTCAGGGTGCTGAGAAAGCCCTGTCCAGGATGGCACAAGTGTGAAGGGCAGGAAGTAGGACTGCCAGGCCTCACAAAGAATCAAGAGCTAGATCTTCTCTGTTTTACGTCTTTTTATTTTCTTGCAGTTTTAGGGATTGAGCCCAGAGTCTCATACATGCCAGGCAAGTATTCTACCACTGACTTACGTTCCCAGCCTTTTCCTGTGTTTTAAAATCGATGGCTATTTAAATGCTCCTTAAATCATGAAAATGATTACAAAAATAGAACTTTTGTACTTTTCTAATCTTGAACCATATATACTTATTACCTATTAAAAAGACTTTTCAAAAATCTGCATATTCTTACATCCACACCTTGAACTAGCATAGAGTTGATTTAATAGCATTGGTCTGATGTCAGCAAAACTGGGAATAATTTTGTTTTAAAAACACAAATTTATCTTGCTCTAAACCCTTAAAAGCTCAATTACTACAGAATAAATTTAAACACATTAGGGTGTCCCAGGAGATCAGGGTGATCTAACTGCTGCCTGATTTGGTATAGGTTTCCCCCAAAGCAGTCCCTAAGATAAGGATATGGGTGCAACTAGTACAAGATTACTTGTGGATGATCCCAGAGTACAGTATTGTAGTGGAGACATGAAATACATGGGAGAGGAATGACAATAAAGGGCACTGTGACTTATGAGATGGTGACCACCATGGGAAACTTGGGTTCAAGCTCCTATGGTTCCTGTGAAAGATCGTATAAAACACAGCTTAGAAGTATTTCAGTAAAAGCAAGGAGGCTGGGGAAATTCCCTTCTTTTCTGGTCATAGGTCAACCTGAGGGCATTAACTCTTCTACCCTTCTAGTCTGCTCATGAAAGGGCTGAACTTGCTCTCACGGTCAGAGATGTACTCAGGCAGGGAAGTGTTGGTGCTAGAGATGGGAAGCTGTAGATGAGCTGAGTGGATCGCAAAAATGGCCAGCATGCTTTGTAGCTCCTTCCATCAAGAGGTGGAATCTGTTTCTTCCCCTCTTGAGTCTGGGTTGGCGTTTTGATGAATAGAACACAGAGGTTGCAAAGTTGCAGGAGCTCTTGGCTAGGACTTGAGGAATCTTGCAGCATCTGTTCTTGTATTCTTGGAACCAAGCTGCCGCTGTGTAACTAAGTCTAGGCTGGGACACCACATGGAGCAAAGACAATTGGTCGCAGCCGAGAACCTCTAACTCAGCCAGTCCAACTTGCCAGCTGACCACAGGCACAGGAGAAACACTAGTCCAGACTAGAAAGATAATCCAGCTAAACCCTGCCTGCTTGCTTGTGATCAGAAACTAAAGAAACTGTTGTTTCGCATCACTAAATTTTGAAATGCTCTGCTACTAGAGCTAATTGATACAGCATTTGTAGAAAATGTCCACCAAAACAGCAGGTAAGCTCTGGAGTAGGGTGAGGGATACTAACAGCACCTACTGCACTATCAGTATCTATGGCTGCATAACAAATCATCTTAAAATATAGTGGCTTAAAACAACAACCATTTTTATTCATACTGCTCTGGAGATGTAATTTGGGAGGGGTTTGGCTGGATGGTTCTGGCTCAGAGTCTGGCTCGGCTGGAGGTGTATCTCAGTGGCGTAGTGGTAGAGTGCCTACTTGGGATGCATGAGGCCCTGAGTTCCATCCTCAGTACACACACACACACACACACACACACACACACACACACACACACAGAGTTGGCTGAGGCTGAAGTTGTCTGAAGACTTGATTGGGCCAGAGGATCTGCTTTCAAGCTCACTCATGTGGCTGTTGCCAAGAGTCTTCACTTCTTCCCTAGCTGCTGGCTGGAGGCCTCAGTTCTTTACCATTGGGCCTGTCTGTGGGACTGCTCATAATACAGCTCCATCCTATTGGTCCATGAAGATTAACTATGGACAAATGTAGGAGAGGGCTACCCAGGATGGGAATACCAGGAGGCAGAGATCACTGGGCAGCACTTGGGCTGTCTACCACACAATCTTTTTATTTCTCACCCACCAGCATCCTCTGCCACACACTCCACACTTCACATGACTTCCATCCTCCTTGTAGGAGGGTCTTTCTTCTCCCCTCATTTCTTGAGTGGTCCTGACTGAGGGTGAGGTGGAAGGACAGGTCCATCTGGAAGAACTTATAGGGTAATAAGGACATATATTTTAGTATTTTGTCTTACTTGTTAATTCATAACTTTTTAATTTCTTCATTCTAAGTATCTAAAAACTTCCACTTAAAACTTCCCACCTTCACAGCTCTTAAAATAAAATAAAATCCTAAATTTGAACACATTCCTATACACTTATAGCAGATTCTGTATTCCAACTGGAGGATAAGGAGAGGTTTTTATAAAGGACATTTCATTTAAGTCTGGAAAAATAAATTAAATTTGAGTATGTAGAAAAGGAAGGAAGACAGAAACAGATTTCTAGCCTTTTTTACATATGATCAGATATTCCTCAGAAGAATGACGCTAGTAGGTGCCAAAGATGAGAGAGGAATATGTGCAAATGTACCACAGCAAGAAAGTACCAGCACGCTCTGTGGACTGATGCCATATTGTGAAGGAATGAGTCTGTGAAGGGATAACAAAATACAATAAAGAAAGGCTATGGATTCTGGGTCAGGCACGAATCCTAACTCTGCCACATCCTTGTGGCTTTAGGCAAGCTACTTCACACCTCTGAGCATTAGTTTTCTTAAATATAAAATGAAGATATTGATAACTACACTAAAAGTTTGCCATAAAGATAAAGTGAAATGATGTATATGAAGTCCCAATAGATGCCTGATAAAGTAAGTCCTCAAAATATGATACTTTTGATTATTATACTAAAAATAATCTCTCATTTTGACAACAATCCAAAACACATTTAAAGAGATGCCAACAGTTTCAAGTTTATTGGTTTTTGCTATAGTTTGGATCTTGAATGTCCCCCAAAGGCCCATATGTTAAAAGCTTAGTCCCCATTTTGGTGCTACTGGGAAGTGGAGGAACCCTTAAGAGGTGGGACCTAGTGAGAGGTTTTAAGTCACTGGAGGTGTGCCCATGAAGAAGGCTGTGGGACTCTAGGTCCTTCCTCTTTCACATCCAGCCATGAGATGAATGGATTTCTTCTACCTCATGCTCCTATCATGCGTGCTGCTTTGTCACAGGACCAAGCTCAGTGAAGCCAACTGACCATGGACTGAAACCTACGAAACGTGAGCCAAGATAAAACTTTTCTTTTTATAAGTCGACTATCTCAGGTATTTATTACAGCAAAGCCAAGCTGACTAACACCGTTTCTCTTTCTGTTTTTCCTTTGCAAATTCGTTTAAGAACAAAAAGAAAGCCTCTTCTGTTCCACCCTTTTCATCTCTAGGTTCCTGTAGTTCCAGAAATCTTACTACTCTGGAGGGCCCAGATGAAAACCCTCCAATTAGCAAGTGGCTGATGTTCCACTCTGAATGAAGGTCCTCTTTCCTATCATCTTTCACATTGGCAAAGAAATTGAAAAGTAGTATGTTAGCCTCATATTTAAACTTTCAACTTGGAAATGCGGACATATACTTAGTTTAATCAGTTGTAAGCTGGTGGTTAATGCTGATTTGTGGTGGGAAATACTTGGGAACTTCAGGTAAAAAACCAACAAGTTTCTGCTCATGTTCAAATTGACTCTTCTGGTAGGAGGACTAGGGTCCCTTGATACATGAAGATTACGTTTCTGATGGTGATTTTTCAAAGTTGAATTTTATAATTTTCCCGGGTACTATTTATGTTGTGAAAGAAACTCAGGTCTTGCTTATAAAAATATTCAGTCAAGAAAGAGTCTATGATTTGTGAAGCTCTCAAAGAAATGAGACGATGGCTACTGGCTGCCTAAGCCTAGATTCCTTGGGAATTCCTTTCCTTCTTCCACTCTATTCTCCCATGAAGTTCCACAGGGTTTTAGAATGCTCTGGGCTGCCTGAGTTGTGGTTCTGTGCATGTGAAACTTCCCCTCCACATCATGTCTCTGAGTGAAGGCTTCCAAATAAAAATTGAAAGAAAAAAACTTCAAAATGAGTTATGTATCACAAACAAAAACAAAAAGCAAAAAGCATTGGATATAATGAAAGTGAGTTGAAGTTATGAGATGCATAGGAGGAAAAAACACAGACTCTGGAGGCTCGGTATCACCTTTTTCTCACTGTGTGCCTTTGGACACAAGTCCCAACTTCAGAGCCTGCTTCTTTTGAGCAAGGAGATTTATGCTTCTCTTGCAGGGCTGTGGATACAGCTCCCTGCAGGACTGTATAATCGAGTCCCTGCCTTGCCTGGATGGTGGTGGCTTTATACAGCCAGTCATCTCCTTAGATCCCAACACATGAGGGAGAACAAACATCAGGACAGAACTGAAGGAGCTGCTCCCCAAAAGGTAAAGCTCCCACCTGCCTCTGTCTTTTGTTTTCCTACTAAAAGAACTCAGAATTTCTTTTGTGAAAAAAACAAAAAACAATAAACAGAAGGTTGAAAAGAAGAGCTCATTGTGAGAAAAGAAACACTCTTGCCCAAGACCACATACACTTCAGCCTTCTTTTTGACTATTTCTTCCTTAGCAGGTGAAGAGAAGAATGAAGAAGCTACTACCTCCACCCACCACAGCTCAGTGTCTTTCCCTGCGCTCTCATGGTGCCCACCTGCCCTGCCATTTGCCTGCTGGGGTGGAAGGAAGGGGTGCTGGGTTGAGGTGTATCAGGGTGTTGGGCACCTGGAGCTACCTCCATGGGACTGTGGGCAGAGGAGGGGCTACCCTAGCAGCAGGGCTCCAAGAGCTGCTACTGGCAGCAATCGGATTGGCAGCTCTGGGCACCTTAGAAATTCAGGAATGCTTCAGACTGGAAAAGTGTCCTTGGCACTAGGTGGGGCAAGAAGGAAGGGGCAGGGAAGGCTCCTCTGATGTTGGCACAGGGGGTCAGCAGCAAGCGGGAGGGGATGGTTACTCAATTCCTGCTGTGCTCTGCAGACTGGAGTCCAGAGTCCAGTGGCTCAGAATTCTCAGGAACAGAATAATCAAGAATGACATCTGCAGCCCAGTGGAACACAGCAGTAGTTTTCTCTCACCTGGAAAGTCCACCTCCACTTCGTCTACCCAAAAGAATTCTCACATCCTTTAAGGTCTAACTCAAATGTCTCTTCCTCTGGCATAAAGGTTAATTTTCCATGTCAGATTCACTCATTTACAGAATACTTAGGAATCTGAAAAAGCATTATTTTGGGGTGTGGCTGAGAGGGTGTTTCCAGAGGAGATTAGCATGTGAGTCTGAATGGAAGAGATGGAGAAGATCCACCCTCAGTGTGGGCAGGCACCATCCAACCAGCCAGAAACCAGAGAGAACAAAAACAGGAAAAAGGTTAAGGTGTCTATCTACCTTTGGGATGAAGCATTTTTCCTCTCCTGCCAACTATCAGTGTTATTTACCCTGTCTTCCTCAAAGCACAGAAGCAGAGACCCAGACCCTCTCAGAGACCATTCTGAATGGGAATGAAGGCTTTGCTGGGGATTGGCCATCCCCAAACAGAGCCAGGAAAGATGTGGGGGGAGTAAGGTGGGGGACACGGGCCAGTGGCTAAGAGGAGGCCTGTGGAAGTGGGCAGGGGCGACTGGCCCCATATGCTTGACTACATGCACTCCCATCCTCCCCCAAACTCCCAAGCAAAAGCCTGCCTGGATCTCACGCCTGTCTTTCTGTTTTTGGCTTCTTGGCCTTTGCTTCTGTCCTCAGGGACAGGCTATTTTAGATAGCAGTCAAAATAAAAACTGAGATTAACCCAGAATTCTTGGCAGTCAAACAATACCATAATTATGTGCTTTTTAACTTCAGGAATTAGCCAGTCGAAGCTGACCTGCTGGGGTCTGTGGGGTGCTCTGAGGATAATGAGGCCTCCATCTTTGTGCTGTCATCGTCACACACTCTTATCCACAGGCAACCACTAGAGAACGGCAGAGCTCCTAGAGACATTATTTCTTCTCTGGGGAGTCGTATTGTCTGAATAACAATACAACTTGCTTTCACACTAGACACTGGCAGGTGACATTACTTTCTCTACCATAAATACTCTCACAAAAGTCCTGGTCCCTGGGGGCTAATAGGCCGTGAGGGGACAGAGAAGCTAGTGTTCCAGGGCTGGACTTCCAGGGCAGGAAATCACCCCGAGGAATATGTTTGTGCTTTGATTGCTGATGAGGGGTGCAGACCCTCCAGTCCAGCAAACAGGCCCCTTCCTCTTTGCTGGGAGCTGAGGGGGAGGGGAGGGTATTAGTCACACACAAGAGCAACAGGATTAGGCCTCTGAGATTTAAACCCTTTACTCCACCCCAGAAGGAGAAAAAAGAATAGGAGATTTAAATAGATGGGGGGTTGAAATGATGTCAGTAAAGGTCACTGCCTGAGGAACAAAGAAGCAGCCTTGATTAGAGGCTTGGGCGGGGACCTCTGAGCCCCCAGGCAAGACCTCAAAATGCCTGGAGGAGCAAAAGGAAACCACTGAGCCCAGCTCCAGGGGCATTCCCAGAGGTGCGCCTGGAAAAACACAATTTTCCCCTAGACAGTGACTTGGCCCTGAGAACAAGGTGCTTCTAGAAACATGATGTTCCTAGCAGGAGTACAGACCTTAGCTGGGAAAGTGATCTTGCAGAGACCTGAAATAGAAAAACACCCCAGTGTCCCCTGGCCGAGCTGCCCTGCTGGCATGGGAGCAAACAGACACCTAGGGTGGGACAGGCCTTCTGCATTCTTTTAGGGAAGGGCCCTCTGGGCGTGGGTAGGCGGCACTCTAGGGAGCAGTGTGGGGATGGTCTGCACTACCCTCCTCCCCAGGAATGCAGGCTGCTCAATGCTGACTGTGGTTGAGCACTGTGCTCCTTTCAAGCCTTCAGAAGCCCTTCATCTGCCCCTCCCCCACAGTCCTGAGGCCAGTCTTCTTATTTATTTCTTTATTTTTGCCAGGTCCCCAAGGAGGGTCTCATAAGGATAGACTGTGCCGTCCTGCTTGGTTTTGTTTGATCTTTTTTTTTTCTTCTTCTCAAATGCCTGAAATATCTCTGCCACAAGAACCACAGGAACAAACGCCTTGGACAGTTGTTCTTTGAAGACTGAAAGTCCCCAGAGACATGAACTTAGTGTCAGAGAAAAGACCCTGAGTTTGGTCCAGGAGACAAAGGGAAACAGAGGTTACGACAACTAGTGAAGGAGGCTGGGAGTTTCACCCAGCTGGGACTGGAATGCAGCCTCCTTACCCCGACCTGGTACAGGTTTTCCTACTGGAACGGCCGCCTTACTCTTACTTTCCTGTCCTGTGTAGTCTCCAACTGTAAGGAGATGCTGCACTCCAATGTGAAAGAGAAGCCATCGGGCCACCGCCCTCTGGGGCCTTTGTCCTTGTAGACTTGTGAGAAACGGACTGACCCTCTGTCCAGGGAGGAAGGAGCTTTGGATGAGCATTTAGGTGGCAATAAAATTATTACCAAGAGCTGGGACCTAAGCCCACTGAGCTTCATCAGGGCTTGAGCACAGCCAGGTGAGAATAGGGAGACCTCACAGAGGGGAGCAGAGGCTCCTTAAATTACGATGCCAGTTTCTAGTGGCCTGGACTCCATGTCTAACTCTCTAGCTGAGCACATTTATGAAGAAAGAGCTACCATCACACTGGTCCCATTGTAGTGAACTTCTGGAGGGCTTTGTCCATTGTTGGCCTTTGGCGCCCCCCCACTGGAGAGGCACTATCTGCACACAGGAGCCCTCATTTGCTGGCTTGCTGCATAACTCCCAGCAGACAGACCCCCGTCCAATTTGTACATGTAAGCAGTCTCTGCACAACTCAGAATGCGGCCCTAAAGTCTTTCCAGTGCAAAGGGGTTCATCAAAGGATCACAGTTTAGAAAATGGCTGCTTCCCACCAGCCCAGTGAGGCTGTATCTGCAATAGTCCTGGCTCACCTCTTGCTACCTGGAAACTCTCCTTTTCCTTTTCATCCTGTAGCACTCACCGCCTTCTATGACATTACTACACCGTGCACGTCCTATGGTTAACTGTTCCTGTTGCTCTCAGATACAAGCTGCACGGGGGCAGAGACCTTTGTTTTGTTCAGTGATACATTCAAAGCACACAGAACATTTCCTGGTACTATAAACATTCAACAATATGTACTGAATGAATGAATTTAATGTGGTGTGTGGATGGACTAAGGTATGTGAAATATTACATGAGACCTCCAGAAATAAGCACAGGTAGGGCCTGTGATGGTCTTAAAGTGGCCCACCTGCCTTGTGCCGCCTTTGCTAATGAGGCCGAACATCTTTTTCCAAGCTTTTCAGACATTTATGTTTCTTTCTTTTCAGGGGGGAGGGTATGTGACATGCTGACATGTCTTTTTCTGTTTTTCTCTTGGTTGTTTGTCTCTTTGATTGTTGGAATCCTTTATGTATTCTGCAAACAGACTCTTTACTGACTTGTATGGAGTCTCCCAGTTTTGGGCATTTTAAATTTTTCTTATTAATCACTGACTAGCTTATCGTCACTTGTTTGATAGCTCCCCCGTTCCCCCTAAGATCTGCATCTTCACCTGGGTAGCAGTAGTGTATTAGAATTGTCTGAAATTGAGGCCGGGGAGCCAGGCCATTGTACCCTGCCATCAACCATCCATGGAATGGGGATAACCGGGTGGGTAGCTGCCTTCACCAGAGGACGGAGGAGGGCTCAGCTGGGAGCCTCGGCAGGCCGGCAGCCCCCCACCCCCCACATCTGAGGACATGACAACTTCCCTCCCGAAATGGGGAACTGGGGTTACATCCATGTGCACTAAAATACCCTTTCAGCATTTCCATGCTCCTCCCCAGTACACATTTTCAGTTTTTCACTTAATTTCTGAAACACTTGAACTTTATGTTTATACATAAATTTCACAGGATATTTAAAGTATAACTATTGTCAAAACATCACTGAATTTTCAGTATTAAATTCTATAGAGCAACGTCATTTCAAGAAAGTAGAACTATTCCACGTGACTAAATTACCATGTGATTTTTCCAGGAAACAGTTTTCTTTCTATATATACCTCTCTCGGTTCCTCCAGACATCTCTCTTAACATCAGTTCGTTTTTAACACATGCTGTTCTCTGCCGGGTAAACATTTCTCTCTGCAATCTCCACCCTACCGGCCACACACCCACTTGCTCCTGTTCGTTCTTCATGTCCAGGGAGAGATCTTCACTGACTCCCCTAAATTAGCTGCCCTGACAGCACCTTGAATTTTCTATCTTACTGCTTATCACACTAGTAACTGCTGCTTCCTGCCTCCTGGAATGGGCTGATGGTATGTGTGCAGATAGTTGTTGAACTGAACGTGATCCTGCCCTCAAAAGCTTGGGGTCTGGCTGAATCTCACTTGCACTCTGTGCCTTCAGTGCCCAGCAGAGTGTTGTGCATCTGTGGATATGTGGTAAATGTTTTCGAATGAGTCTGTGATTTTACACAGGGCTTACATTTTTATATAAATATACCTGCCTTCTGCACGTCCAAACTGCTCCCCTAATACCAAGGGACTGAAAAGCCCGTGTATGGCCCCATGAAGTTCTCGAAGTGGGATCTGTAGCATCAGCCCTGGAAAATCCACACATCTTGCTGGGTGTGGTGGTACATGCCTATAATCCAGCCAGTCAGGAGGCTGAGGCAGAAGAAAAGCAAATTCGAGGCCAACCTGGGAAACTTAAAGAGATTATGTCTTAAAATAAAATTTAAAAAGAATATTGAGGATGTACCTCCATGGTAGAGTGCTTACCTCCCAGGTTCAATTCCCAGTACTGGGAAAAAAAAAAAATCCATGATTATAGCACCACTTGCTCACTAATAAGTGCTACAGGCACTCTACCACTGAGCTAAATCCCCAACCCCAAGAGGGAATTTTTGATTTGCTTTAAAAATATCTCTGGGATCTCCCCTATAGAAGATTCCAGATAACATTTATAGATACTGCATCCTCAGGAGATTAATTCCTTCCTCCACCCCTCTTGTGTATGGCTTATTTCTAAAGGATGCAGAATGGAAAGGCAGAAGAGTCACTCGACAGTGGAGAATCCCAACAAACACTCCTAGGCCAGGTGATCCAGGTTAATGGACCAGTAGGGAGAGTCATGCAGATAGCGTGTACCCTTGATACAGTGTGAAGAGAACGAGGCTGCACATCTGGGTCTTCTTTTCCAAAACTCGCCACCTTAGTATAACCATGAGCAAAACACCAGGCGGATGCAAATCAAGAGAAATCTACAAGGTGCCTGACCAGCACTCAAACCTACCAAGGTCCTCAGAACAAGAGAAGTCAGAAACTCTGGAAATCAGGTTAGAGCAGGCTAAGGACAACTCACTGGAACATGGACCCTGGATGAGACCTTAGAGCAGAAAAACACACTGGGGGAAACAAGTGAAATCTGAAAAAGGGTGGAGTTTAGTTACTAATAATGTACCCCTATTGGTTTCTCAATTGTGATAAATGTTCCCAGGAATGTAAGATAATAAGGAAACTGGGAGAGGGGTATACAGGAATTCTGCATTATCTTTGCAAATTTTCTGTTGATTAAAACTAGTCTATTTTGTAGAACTCTGGGAGAAGCATGACAGCAATTTTGTGGCAGGACAAAGCCACCCGGCCTGCTCAGCTCTTAGAGCAACCTAGCCTATTTTATTGCAGAGATGTGGACGGGGAGGAGGTTGGAAAGGAAGGAAGTGCAAGGCCAGGGGCTCAGCTATAAAAAACATGTTCTAAATGGGATGAAACATCAGCGGGAAATCTGTGTCTTATATAAGTAGTAGATATTAAAATAAAATACAATATTTCAGGCGCCACCTGAATCTCAGCAACTTGTACTCTTTTTGACACAGTGCATGGCTGACAGGTTCCAAAGGAGGTCTGAAAGCCCGCACCCTGCCCCTGGAAGGCAGTCAAGTCTGGAAGCAGCTCTGCTCAGCACCTTCTCCCAAACAGTTCCATTCAAGAGTGACCAGTGCCCCGGGCCCCCAGCACTGAGAAGCCTTCTTCTCGCCCACCCCACCTCATCTGGGCAAAGAGAAAGAGGGAGTGAGGCTCTGACACTGGATCCCACAGAAGCCACAGTCCCTCTGCGGATGAGGCACAAAAGTGGCCTGGCAAACAAAGCTGGGAAACTAGACAAACAAGAGCAAACCTCCTCAGTAGGTGACATTTTTCTGGTGTGAGCAGGTCCAGGACAGACTCTACTACTCTCCAGGGAAGGTGAAAGAGACAAAAGAGAAAGAGCACAAATTAGCATATTTTGGGAAAAGAAAGAGGTTCACAGAACAAGTGTCACAGGATGGAGCCAAAATTAGTAGGATTCTGGTCCTAGGACAGAGCCCTGGGGAGTAAAACCTGTTTCTAGAGGACCAATTCAATGCCTGAGAATGCTTTGTAAGACCCGCAAAGTCACCGAAGAGGCAGGGAATAAAAGAAGTTTGAAAAGGAAAGTTTCATTTGAAAGACTTGGGCTTTAAAATCTACTTGCGTAGTGTCCATGAGGGTCCCCTGGGGAGAGCCCCCCATTGTTCTGCAGGCTCAGTGCCAGCTCCAAAATCTCACACTTTGGAAAACAGTCTCAAGGTCTCCTCTTCTCCCATCCCTGTCTGACAGCTCAGGAGAGCAATGTCAGAAACCCCTGATACAGGCCTTCCACGGGGAGTGAGTTTGAGGCTGTGGGTCCCCACTAAATTCTCCTTCCAAGGGACTTTTGAAAAGCCCCCAGTGAATAAGTGTCCTGAAAACTCCAAGTACTCATTTTCTAACCCCTCCCTGCAAGCAGTGGTGGCCTCTCCCCAGGCAGTCACACTAATCTGTCTCCTTCCCAGTCCCCTCTGAGGACCAGTTTGCTGGAAATGCAGACATGCCAAGCCTGGAAGAGCCACCGGGAAGAGAGGCAGCCTTACCAAGCATTGTGGAGTTAGAAGGCGCTTTGGATTACACTTTTCGTGTAACTCCCTCCCCCTCACAGACATGGGGCAGGACAGTGGAAAGGGGTTAAGGGCAAATAGCCCAGGCGGGATGAGACTGATGTTCAGAAAGAGGTTTGCAGCCAGATGTGGTGGTGCGTACCTGTAATCCCAGCACTCTGGGAGGCTGAGGCAGGAGGGTCACAAGTTCCAGCCTGCCTTGAGCAACTGAATGATTTAGCAAGACCCTGTCTTAAAATAAAAAAAAAACGATAAAAAAGGACTGGGGATATAGCTCAGTGTGAAGGTTCTGGGTTCAATCCCCAGTGCTACAATCAACTAACCAACCAACCAATCAGGGAGGGTTGGTCTCAGAGCAGAGTAGAATTTAGAGGAAGACACAGTGGCTCTATCTGTCCCTCCCCAGAATTTGATGAAAGGTATACTGTAAACACAGGCCAGTCCTTTCCCGCACTCAGAGACTTCAACACAGCTGGGCAGTATGTGTGCCACACATGTGATGTGCATGTATACTCACACATGCATGGACCTGTGTGTGTTTGCCCTTTTCTAGATCTTCTATTTGCACAGAATCCTTGGCCTCTTGCTTTTCAAATACCTGCTTTTTTTTTTTTCAAGTATCAGACACAGCAGACAAGTTAATTTGAAAAGCGGAACCTAAAATCTGATAGAAACCAGTGGCCCTTCTCCTGAAAATCTGGCCGCATCTCTTTCCTACAGGGAGAACTGAACTGAGTGTTTGTTGGAGGAGAGAGTTCCAGGGTGTGGAGGAAGATGGGGTGCTGTCTGTCTCCTAGCAGACAGGATAAAGGCAAACAACAATTATACACATTGGTAATTACATAGCTCCTTTAGGTGGAGTTCATATTGTTTTACGTACCTTACTTGATTGCTGTTTATAATATTTGGGAGCTCATGTAAGAGGTGGGCAATGTGCACTGATTGCTGAGATGAGAAACCCTGGGTGCAGAAAGGTAAAGTGATCTTTATACTCTAAAGCTGTACGTTTTAAAATGGAGTCTGCAAACTCTGAGGTCCAAGAACAATTTCAGGGTAACCATGAGCAGTATCTGTAAGAATGATTCATTTTCTATCCATTTTGCTGCTACTAAAAGGATAATCATCTGGGTACACATGGCTGACTGCCCTACAACTGAGTACTGGCATAAAGTTTCAAGGAATACATTTGCGTTTGTGTTTGTAATCACGACAGAAGCGACTGCATTTACCTTTTAGTGTTGTATTTCTCGAACTGGGATGAATGGGTATATTTTTAGGGTTTACTCTGTTCTCTGACTCCAGTCTCACAGAGACTCGCTCCATGTCTCACGGCGTTCCTATCTGATCTGCCACGTGGTGTGGCTGAACTTGGGCACACATCGGGAAGAAATGGCTGGGCTGCAATAGAGAGGCTTCTGCGGTCACCAAGGCCAAAGGAGGGTGGCACGGGAGGGGGTGGTCGGGCCTGGAGTGACCTCTGAGGAGGTCGGATGGGGTGGGGGTGGGGGGTGGGGTTCTGGGGCATGGGTGATGCTCACCAACAAGTGGTGGCAGCAGTATAGCTTTGAACGGGCTAATCTGGGGCAAGCCATCAAGCACAGAGGCTGTGACGTCCAGATGGGCAGGCCCCAGCAACATGGAGAAAGCCAACTGTGGTTCCAGCAAAACTCAGTAAATCGGGAAACCAAGGCAGAGATTCAGTGTTTCTGCAGGAAGGGGGGAACACAGGGGATGCCCATCCCTGGCATAGTGATGCCAGCTTTGAGGCAGCTCGGGGGCTTCCTGTGAGATGTCCTTTCTCCTGGCTAACTCCTGCTTACCCTTCGGTTATCATGGTAAGTGTCAGTCCCTCTGAGAAGTCCTCCCTGACCTCCAGACGAGATTAACTTCTCAGCCAAACACCTGTGCCACTGTCCTTTGTGACCCTTCTTCCCCTGGGGATTCGTTGCTCGAAGTTGTTTCTGTAACTGGACTGTCAGCTCCCTGAAGGCAGGGGTGGTGCCTATCTCAATCATTGTACCAGCACAGTGCTAGACATGTCATAGGGCTGAGTAAATACTTGCTGATGAAATGAAAATAACATGAATTTTATGTCATTCTGGTTTGGTGGATCTGGGCCTCTGGTACCCTGTCTGGGTTGGACAAATCAGAATCGGCAAAGATCTCAGCATCCACTGCCCCAAGCTGAGGGACAACCACCTAAACTATTCTCTCATGTTCTTCCCCTGGCTGAACCACATGCCAGCAGCCTGATTATAGGGTCACCCCACATAATTCTCTGGATCTGACTGTCCAGATAAGGATGCTCTTCTCCTGCCCCTCACATGGACTCCACTCAAGTTGTGAGCTCCATCACAACAGAAAACATGGGGCCATTTCAAGAGCTTCATAAGCATCAGGTACATTTGCTTTTAGATACTACATCCCATAGAAAACTTTTAAAATTTCTCTTATCCACATAAAATATAACATATGTAACCATGTAAGAGTCAAATTTAGATATAGTTGGCTAGCTGGAGTCATGCTCCATTTTTTAACACATTTAGTTCTACATTTATCAACTTTGATTTTGTGGGTTCCTTGTCAACCATATATATAATTTTCCAAGTCTCAAAAAATTATATAGGCCTATGAAGAGCTCACTTATCCATTTATTAAATAAGGTAGTTTTAGATAATGTTCTCAGAGAGAGGATATTATTTGGCCCAAGGTTCCATGGCTTGAACTCCAAACAAGGTCCCAGTATCCACTGGTAGGAGCCAAACTTTTTTATGAGACTCTGACACATCTATCCAAAGTACAGCACTCGGCATCCTTCCTATGGATTCTGAAGGCAGAAGAGAGAGACAACATTCCAGCCGCCAGAATTATGGGCTGGGTCTACAGGTGGGTGGTGAGCTCTAGTTTTTAAATAAGGCATTTAGAATGTGAAATAACCTAGCTACGCTAGTCGCGCACACTGACCGCAATGATGAAACTTGGAGAATCTGGGAGAGAGAAAATAGGGAGAATATAATGAAGAGGTGAGAAGAAAGAAGAGCTAACTTAATACTACAATTACTGAATTACATTAAGGAAAAAACATCCAAGGTTTAATTTTAAAATAATAGACAGAACACATAATTTAATGGAGTGAAGAATAATGAACTTAATTATAAAATATGCCAGGCCTTCTACTGAGCTGTACAGAAAAGTAGTTCATGTGGTTCATGTGTGCAGATGGAAATATGCACGATTACCTTGCAAAACATGAAGCTGTGGGCAAAGAACACAAAGCAATAATTATGGGGAAACTGGAAAGGAGACAGGACCTGTGGGAGTCTAGGAAGACACGGCAGCAATGATTTCTTCACTGGATCTTAATGGATGGAAGGACTTTTTCTAGGTAATAAAAGGAGGGAACAAAGTCCTAGGAAATGAGCAGAGCTACAAAAATAAAATGGTTAACTTTCACTTCCTTCTCTTTATGTGCCAGGTTCGGCTCTATGCACTTCACAGTTAGTAATTCTTATAACAGTCTTATAGTAAGAATGTCATTCCACTTCGTGGCTGAGGAACCAGAGACACGGAAAGTGACGTAATTGCCCAGTCAGGCTGCAGAGGCCTGATTCTAACCACTTCAAACATGACCCACGCAGGTGTGGGAGGCGGGGGAAGGGAAAGGTAGAGGAGTCCGGTTGGCTGGAATATAGGCTTAGTGACTGGGGTCAGGGAATTGGATGATGAGACTGAAAATAGAAATCGGATTAGAGTATGAGGATTCTTAAATGCTACATTAGGGTTTTGTCTTACAGACCTTTCTCAAAGTATAGTCTATGGACTGTTTGCATCCAAATCATCTTGAGCTTGTTAAAATGCAGATTCTTGGGCTTTGCCCAAATCCACTGAATCAGAAGCAGTAGGATGGAGCCTTGTAATCTTAATTTTAAAATCTCTTCTAGTGATCCTTCTACACACTTATGTTTAAGAATCGCTGCTAAGGGCCCTGTAGGCAGGTGACCACCTTTAAGTTGGGGATGTTATGGTTGGAGCTGCTTTTGAGAAGTAAACTTTTGAGCAATGCATGAGTTGGAGAGGGAAAAGCTCTGAAGATCAACCCAGAGCCTCCCACTGTATCTAGTGATGGTGAGAGTCTGGGCTGGAGCAACAGCAGTGGTGTGAGTTGAATACTGTCCCCCAAGAATTCATGTCATCTGGAACCTCAGAATGTATTTTTATTTGGAAATAGGAATCTTTACAGATGTAATTAGTTAAGGTGAGGTCATACAGGAGTAGGGTGAGACCTAAGTCCAATAACTGATGTAATATAAGACAGAGGAGAGGGAGATTCAAATGTATACAGAAAAGGGAGACACGGGAAAGAAGCCATGTGATAATAAGTGCTGGTGCTGGGGTTCCACACCTGCAAGCCAAAGAATGCCAAAGACTGCCTACAACCACCAGAAACCAGGGGTGGGGCATGGGAGAGTTTCTACTTCAGGGCTTCCAGATGGAACCAACCCTGTCGATGTCTTGATTTTGGGCTTTTAGCCTCCTGAACTGTGAGGATAAATGGTTGGGATGTGGTTTGTCCCCCAAAGGTTCACGTGTTGGAGGTCTGATTCTCAAGCGTGGTGGTGGGACTTTTGAGAGATGCAGTTTTTGGTGGATTATTAGGTTCTTGGAGGTGGTATATTCAGAATGGAGTGCCTGTCTCCTGGAGTGAATTCTTGCAAGAGTGAGTTGTCGTAAAAGTCTGAACCTCACACCATCTCTCTGGTTTTCTGTCTGACTATATGATCTCTCACTCCCACATATATTCCTGGCATGATACCACCTCCCATTAGGCCCTCACCAGAGGCCAAACCAAAGAGGCCACCTGATCTTGGACTTTTAGCCTCCCAAACTGTGAGCTAAATAAGCCTCTTTACTTTATAAAGTTACCAGCCTCAAGTATTTCATTATAGTAACAACAAAATGGATATGACCATAATATATTTCTATTGTTTTAAATCACCTAGTTTATATTATGGCAGCCCTAGGAAATTAACAGGGCTATTGTCAGGAGTTTCAGTTGCAAAATGATAGACTTAGGGATCACTGGAGAGAGAGTGGGTTATGAACAGTTAGTTATTCAGAAGATTTTGCTTAGGTGGCCAACCATGAAGTTGTGCAATAACAGTATGGGTTTGGATCTTATCTACTAATAGTAAGACAAGGTACTGTAGCTTTCTCATCTGCAGCATATGGACAATATTAACCACGTCATAGTATTGTTAAAAGGATTAACTGACATACTATAAAGAAATGTGCATGAGCTCAGAGTGTTGCTACATATCTCTAACTCTAGCACTGTGGGAGGCTGAGGCAGGAGGATCACAAGCTCAGCCTGGGCAAATTAGCAATTCAGCAAGACCTTGTTTCAAAAGAAAAAAATGAGTGGAGGAGGTAGCTCAGTGGGGAGGCACTGGGTTCAATCCTAGGTACGACACACACACACACACACACACACACACACAAAGTGCGCATTTCTGACATTCAATATTTTCATGCTCATTTCTAGAATGAGAAATTAAAATTGAAATTTAATGGAGAAGAATTTGTCTAATGGGCATCCTCAAGTCACAATGACAACCTTAACCCACCCTGAGCCCACCTTGCAGGCCGGTAATGGAGTTAAACTTGTGCTCAGCCCTCCTCTGGCTGCGGGTCTCGGTGCCAAGGATGAGCTGAGCCAGGAAGCCAGGCGCCGAAGCTGAGCAGAGTGGGCTGCAGGTCAGAGATGAGTCTGCCTGGCACCAGCATCTTTTGCTGCGGTCAACAGCTTCTCCAGCAGCACATCTGTGAAGCCTTTCACCAGAGGCCTGGGTGAGGCTGTGTGCATCAGCAGCCAAGTCCAGGAAATTCCGCCGAAATTCCGCCGGAAGACTCTGGCGCAGAAAGCTTTGGGACTGGAGCAGCTACAACGGTGGAGAATGCCAGTCCTGACTCAAGGGAGGCGAGGGACGGGCTGGTGGGGGGGCACCACAGTTATAACTAGGGGTGCCAGATGAAAGGCAGAATAGCCAGTTAAATTTGAACTTCAGATAAATGATGCATAATGTTTTAGTACAAGTATGTCCTTTGCAATACTTATACCGTGGTGCCTTGGTTGACTAACTTGATTTGTTCTATGATTTTGGAAAAGATGGCCATGTTTGTGTTTGTGTGGGAAAGATGGCCGCAGTCTTGTTTGCCACCCTATACATAGATTGCAAACAAAAAAAAATTTTCCAGACTCTTCAGTTTGTGAACCAAACTGTGTACAAACAAAAGCGTTTGTGAACCTACGTACCACTGTACTAAAAATGATCCCTTATTTATCTGAAATTCAAAATTAATTGGTGTCCTGTGTTTTTAATTGCTAAATCTGATAACCTTACTTAAGATCTTTCAAGTGCCCAAAGGTTTATCTTGGAGCCAGAGCCAGAGAAGGAAAGCAGTCGGAGAAGTTGGAGGAGAAAGACTTCTCCTCATCTCCCCAAAGATGTGTTTCCCTGACTCTGCCGAGGCAACCAGAGAGTCTGGACCTGGCTCTGCCTCCAACCTCCTGAAATTCCAGCCTTGATTCATCTCACAAATATTGAGCATTTTTCTTCCTCTGCCGCGCATGTGCTAATCTCCCTGACTCTGGTCCTATGTTTCTAGCTGTACAACTGGAGATGAACTCCTTTTCCCTGGGAACTGGTCCTCTCTAGTTGGCCTGGTTGTGTGTGGACCTGAAGCGACCCTGCTCTAATCAGGACACACTTCAGAGCCACAGAGGAGCCGGTGAGATGGAAAACACAGTGCACTTAAGGATGGGAGGGAGGGGATTAGGCTTATGTTTTGTGACTGGAAACAATTGAGCATTAATGAATGAAGAGCCTAGTCAGCGATGGTGAACCTTTCAGAGCTTTCAATGATATAAACAGCCTGCCGCGGCACACCTGCCATAGGTTTGCCACGCTGCCCTGGATGTTCATAGCTCCCAGATTTAAGGCCCTCTATAGTTTTATAAACTCTGTAATGACCAATTAAAATCTTAATGTAGTGATCCTTTAATGTGGCATTTTAATATTTTAAGACAAAAAAAATGACTAAAAGTGAATACATTGTCATCTTTGACCCAGTTAACTTCACCTATAGGCATGTAGCCTCCTAAAACTGAGGCATTTGAGATGTGTTGTGTACATGCACCAACTCCCCAGGTGGCTGGAATAACTATGTACTGCAGACATGTACAAAAAGGCCGAGCCTGCTTTATGGACATGTGTTTGTGTGGGGCCTTGAACTCAGAAGGTCCTACGCTTGGTTCAGTGCTCTGCTATTGTTGCCTTGTAGTTCTTAACAACTTTTTTTTTCCTTAATAACTTTTGAACGAGGGGCCCTGCACTTTCACTGTGCACTGGCCTTGCCAATTACGCACTCTGCCCTGCCCTAAAGGGATGGACTCAGCCTAAACAGCAAGCACAGCACGTGGAAGAAGAAAAGAGCTTTGGAATGTCAGCCCCAAGTCTGTGATGTAGGGACACACAGTCACAACTAGGAGGTATTTTCATTTGGTGGGGTAAGTCAAGTCAAATCTGGCAGGTATCCTGTCACCTAAAAGGCTGCTCGTCATGACACAATGCTGCTGACAGCCACCAGGTGGGTATGTCGGGCCTAGCATCCTTGGCACACCCGTAAAGTTGTTCTTTCCCATAGACAGCAGTAAGCAGCACAGACCTGAGGGGTGTACTGTGGCGAAGGAGCCTCTGGGCTTCAGCCACAAGCTAGGCCTTCATTTTAGTCCCATAGGAAGCAGCCTAAATCCTCACCCAGTGTCCTCCATGCCACCCCTACCTCCCATCAGCCCATTGGGTGGGCCTAGGAGTTCCAGCAAGGTGCAGGGGACTCCAAACAGGAAGGGTCCTTGCCCGTCTTTGCCATGCTCGTTCAGTGTTCTTTTCTTTCTTTTGTCTTCCTGCTCGGTCCTCCCCTCACCCTGCACACTTCCAGCTCCCAAAATCCTGATGCATCTGGATTCCCACAGAATCAGCCACTCAGTGGAGCAGAGGTCAGGGAGGGGACAGCCTTTCCCATCCTTTTTGTTCTAGTCCAGTGGCCTGGCCTCACATCTCTGCTATCTTAGGTGATAGGCATTAGGGACTGGCCACCGAGCTGAGGAGCTGGTGGGAAATTCAGTGGGGCAGGCCTTTTGTTTATTTCTAATAGGAAGTTAGGAATTACCCGAGACCACTAGTTGTGTTTCCAGCTGATGGCCTTGCGCCCCTGCTGACTTCTACATCCTGTGTCGCTGGCTTTATTGATAGCAGCTGCAGAAGACCAGGGTTGGAGCTTGGCTCACTGCCTGCTTGTCTCTGCCCCTACAGTTCTTGCTTGGCTGACATCAAGTGCCCAACACCCAAACCTGCCAGGCGGTTTCAGAAAATATAGTCACTGGAGTCAGAGATGTGATTTAGTGTGTGGTACTTGGGGGAAGTTCTAACTGGTAGAGATTGGTAGTTGGTCCCAATATCCCAATAACAGCAAGGCCTAGACCAGTGATGGCGAACTCATGGCATGAGTGCCACAGCGGGCTGTTGGTATCATTGAAAGCTCTAAAAGGTTCTCCATCACTGGCTAGACTAAGACACCAGCTTTTGATTTGTAAAGAACATGCTTAATGAAAATACTTCGTATTATTAATGTCTAATACTTCCCTAGAGACATTACAGTGCAGTATTAAGATTGTGGACTCAGGTCAGGGTGTCTGGATTAAAGCTTCACTCTGACAACCACAAACTCTGATTGTGGAGAAGTTACTTAAACTCTGTGCCTGAGTTGCGTCATCAGTATAGTGGCTATTTAAAAAGTGCCCACTTCACAGGTTACAGTAAGAATGAATTAATATCTGTAACATGCAGCAATGCTTCACACATAGCAAATGCTCAATAATTGGCAGCTATCATTTTTAAAACAGAACTTCCTCATAATGGCACTATAAGGAATTCATATTGACAGATTACAAATAAACCTTCAGTGGTTAAATATCTTCTCCAGCTAACCCTGAGAGCAACTGAAAGAACTCTGATTTGAATCAGGGCCCGTGTACCTACCTCTGCACCAGGATGCTTTGGTGCAGAGAGGAGAAGAGAGAAATGCCTGGGCCTCTCTAACCAGTATCCCCAACCCCTAAGATGTCCTTTGAGTTTACCCAGGGCGCTGGAGGAGAGGGGCTGGGTGGTGCAGAGTGAAGACATCTTTTTGGAAAAGCAGTTTGCCAACCAGAAGACTAAAGAGTGGAAAGAATTAAAGAGAGAGACACTATACTTGCTAGATTATGCCTCCTTCTCTAATTCAATGAGCTCCTTGGAGTGAAACTTCAGCAAGCAGAGCTGTTCCAAGTAACTACCAAAACTTTGCCTTTCATAGTAAGAAAGCGGAAGGCCACAGTTTAAGCCTTCAAGCAAGAGACCTCTTGACTGCCGTGGTTGACAAGGTGTTAATGATGGTGAATAGTCTCCTACAGTTCAGTTAAGTGCTCCTCACAGGGCTGTGATTAAAACCGATACTCCCAGGGCCCACTTCTCTCCGTCTGCCACATCCCTCTTTCTCTAATTGGCTTGAGTACCTGGGTCTGCTTAAAATGAAATTTGTACCTGTTACAAGCAGTTTACTGTCTGTACAGATTGCATCCTTTTCCTCCCTCTACTTTGATGAAAGAAACTCTTCCCCAAAGTAAATCCATCTGAGAATAAAATTCCTATTACTAAAAATAAAAATCTTTTGTGTTTAAAAACTCTGACAAGACCACCCTAAAATTCTACTGAAGGAGACTGTTCTACAAATTGAAACAAGGAACTTTGTTGGTAAACCTACTATTTACAAAACAAACAACAAAACCCATACACAATTATTTCAGAAATGCTACCACACAGAAAAGAAATCCTCTTGCCAAAATGCCACCATATAAAGAAGGCAACTGAAGAAAGGGCACTGATTGAAGTGCTACCTCCTTCATATTGAATAGACTTGGAAAGAAAGTGCATATTCTGCTTACCCCCATAAATCTCTTTTCAAAACACTCCTTGTTTTTAAAAATATAACCTTATTTTAATAATATATTATTAAGTAATTTGCTGAATCATAGACTTAAATCTGTTATATATACGGGTAATAAAAATAATCTGATTGGTTTTTGGTATCAGAAAATATTTTAGGATAGTGTTAAAATGAAAACAAATCAAGAGAGTACTGGCTGGGCTAGCAGAAGATCTGTACTCTTGCTGTGTAACAAATAACCCCAAAATTTAGTGGTTTAAAGCAATAATAATTGTTTGTTTTCCCTTACAGTTTCCATGAGTCAGGGATTTGGTTCTGGTTCATGAGGTCATAGACACATATCTACCAGGGCTACATCATCTGAGAATAACGGGGACCACAGGATCTGCTCCCACGGTGGCCTGCTCACTTGGCTGGCAAGGTGGACTTGGCTGTTGGCAGGAGGCTCACTTATTCCCCATGTGGGCTTTTCCATGGACTGTTTGAGTATCCTCGAGGCATGAGGACTGTCTCCTCCAGGACTGATCCAAGAGATAGGGTGAAACTCTCACCATTCCCTCTGCCATACTCTATTGGTCACATAGGCTAGCTGTGATCCACTGTGGAAGGAGACCACACAAAGGCAAGAATCACTGGAGGCCGCCTTGGAGGTTCTGACACTAACTAGTTCTAGGAAGTCTCCTACTGTGGTTTGAATATGTCCCTCAAAAATTCATGTGTTGGATCTTAATCCCCAATTCACATTAGTGGTATTAGTAGGTGGGGCCTTTGGGAGGTAATTAGAATTAGATGAGATCATTAGGTGGGGCCTCCATGATGGAATTAGCAGTTTTATAAGAAGTGGAAAACTAAACTGGCATGTTTGCTCTTTCTTGCCATGTGACACCTTCTGCGGTGTCATAATGTAACAAGAAGGTCCTCATCAGATGCCAAACAGTGCCAGTGCCAGGCTCTAAGACTTCAAGTCTCCAGAACTGCGAACCAAATACATTTTTATTCTTTATAAATTACCCAGTCTCAGCTATTTTGTTATAGGAACAGAAAATGGTCTAAGACACCTTCTGTGATCTCACAACATGTCAAGTGTTTCATTCTTGCTTTCTTGCAATACCCAACTCCATCCATGACCCACTACACTCTTCACCCCCCTACATTCTTCTGCTTTCAGTTAAAGATGCACAGAAATTTAGAGTCAAATGGAGGTCTAGCAATCATCTATTCCAATTCTAAATGCCTCTGGAGATACTTTATTAAAATGATGTGTTTACGTTTTCCTGCTTCGACCAGACCATAGGCTCCCTGAGAACAGGGATTATGTCTTATTTTTATATATTCATGGTGCCCAGCACAAAGCTTGTAATACTGAGGTACACATGTGTGCTGGCTACTGTGTTTAACTCACCTTGGGGTGGATCATTTTTGTCCTTTGGACCTCAATTTTCTTGTCTGTATTGGACTGGATGGTTTAAAGCTACTTGTCACTTTATCATGCAAAGGGGCTTTTTCCTTAGTGAAATATGGTAGTGTGACCCAGTAGAACTTCATGGCTTCCCGGAAGCATCTCCTTTTGATTTGGGATTCAAGGAATACTGTGGAAGTAGCTTAAGTAGACCCTCAAAAGACAGTAGAAAATAAACTGTCATGCAACAGTTCAGTTTCTGAGTTGATACTAATTCAAGAATCTCTCACAACTGTGTTGTAGAAACAGAGAAGGATGACAATTCAAGACAAACCTTCTTACTCAAATTCCTTTGACTCCCTGTTGTCAACAGAGCGAACTCACTTCCTTAGTCTTCATCCAGAGTTCAAACCACCTTTCCTTTCATGGACACCCTGCTCCCGGCAGTTTCATCATGGCTGTACTCTCTAGGGCTTTGTTTTCTTGATCTGCGGTGATTCTTTACTTCAATGTAGCTTTGCCAAGCTGAATCAAGACCAGCACTCTCCAAAGATCTCGCAGACCGAGCACAAATCCATCTCCAAGGAGCCATCAAATTGAACGTTAATTGTTTTGGAAGAGACTTGAAATTAAAACTATCAAGATGCATTGATACTTATAAAATACATACAAGTATATTATACCTTGCAAAATAGACTGGAAGCTCATTAATTGTCCCTTCTCAGAGTTTTACTTTGTGTACCAAATTATGCTAGAAAGAAAACTGAGCCTGGGAGAAAGAAAGTGCTGGAGGTGACTCTTTTGGATCTGTGGGCTAGAAATCCACAGAGGCTGCTACCCCTGCAAACAGCCCCAGCTGCTCCATCAGGCGGCTGCCACTGTTCTTGAGCCTACAGCTTCTGCACTGGCGCTCCATAAGATAAATTCATTTAAACTTAGCACTGTTAAAAGATGGGCCTCGAGGGGGGAAAGTGCTGATATAGCTTTTCCTGGAGGCACTTGTCAGATTCATCTTAAGCAGGTGGTGTTCGCCCAGGTTAGCTCCTTTGTTTGGAAAACATTGTAGGACTTTGGGCAGAGTATTAGTTCAAATAGACAAGCCTATTCTTCCCAAGTTCCACCTAAGAACACTGACCTCATTATTTGCCTATAAAGGGAATAGGTATTTATTTAATGTGCCTCTTTCTATAAGGATCATACATTGGTCCATGTGCCTGTCATCTCTCTGTCTACATTACAGTTGTCTGTTTCTTAAAAAGGGGGGTTAAGGCTTAATGGCACTAATGGTGCACTATCACATAAAAGGTTGCTGGGGAAGGGTGTGGCAGTGTGTGGCAGGAGGTGACAGACAGTGCTGGGAAGGGCCTGATTAGCCTGTGGCCCAAGAGGCAGCAGCCTGGATGCAACAAAAGCCCCCACTTCCCACAGTGTACATTACAGTTACCTGGGCATTCACATCTATGATCTCGCATCACCCTTGTAATGGCCCTGTTGGGCATTATATCTCTACTTCACAGATCAGAAAAGCTAAGACTTAGATCTAATCAGTTCCAGTCTGCCCCAAGGATACTTTCTAATGGGTTAATAGTTATAAAGCTAGACTACCTTAGGGGTAGTTGTATTGAGAAAATCATGGTGCCTCTCCCATAGGAGCACTTCATATTAGCAACAGTGAGTACAAGAGAGAATCCTGGACCTTCTTGGATCTCTCAAATTGTAGCTCGCAGGCATTCTACCTCACCGCTAATGTACACACAGGAGCCAGAGCACCGCTCCAAGGGAGAGGTAAGCTGGATTTGTGATTAAGTAGAAGCACCTGAGGCTTTCCAGCAGGCTCTCTTGGGCACCTCCCATGAAACCTTGCAGACTGAGCCTGAGGCCAACAGAAACCCAAGTATTCGGGGAATACTGTTCATACCTTCCCTGGTTCCTTCTCCAAGACCTCCTTCATTGACATGATTTATTGCCTTCATTAAATAGAATGTTCAGCCAAGTGCAATGGGTTTCATGTCTTTCCCCCAAGGAAATTCCCTTAGGAAGCAAGCTGCCATGGTGTCAGAAAGAAGCAGCAAACTACAAATGAAAGTGATTTGCCCGAAGTGTATAGTTTCTCTTTCCTCTTCCAGGCCCTCTCTAATTTTACTTTGAGCTGGGCCAAAACCTAAAGGCATTTCTTTTAACTTAATTATCTCCAGGGAAGCATAGCTAGAAAACAGGCATGCACATGTCTGCCCTACCTAGCAGGTACATCCTTGCTAGATGGCTGGGGTCTTGGGGGTCACAGGTCTTATGAATGGCAGCAACTCTATTACCCATGAAAAGTCTCCTAGGCAGAGCCCACCATGCAGGACAGAAGCAAGATCCCCAAGTAACCTGCTGCTTTTGTGAAGAGGCTGTAAGTGGAGGAAAAGAGGGCTGCCACCAGCATGCCATGCAGAAGGGAGCTGGCAGTCCTGCCTGCGTCCAAGGAGTTGGGTGCTTTGATGACAGATGATTTCACCCTCGATCAAATGAACAGAGCTTCTGCCAACAGCATCTGCCAAGGGGAGCCGAGAGGTGCCGGGTGGCCTGTTGCTCAGTAGCTTCTAAAATTGCTTTGTCATAGACCCTTGTGGTTATTCAGACATTACCAAATGTTGACTTCTTGGGCTGAAATGTTTTATACAGATTCAAGGTGAGTGATTAAGATTTATCCCTCTCCTAGCAGCTGCCGAAATAGCTCAGTTGGGAGAGCAATGAACTGAAGACTTATCTCATTCCCACTCACTCGCCATTTTTTAAAAATTCTAAATTGGTGCCCTTCATCCCCAGCACAATCAAATAAACAATCCATAGTCTCTTGTCTCTTGTTACTTGATAGGCAGAAGAAAGTATCCTGGATTCTCCTTGTGTTTCCCTCAGGTGTTCATACCTCGGAGGACGGGGATACCTAAAAGCCTTCCCCACTGTTTGTTGGTTTCTCCATCTGAAAATTAAGGCTCTTCGCAGACTTTACTCTTGGGCACATTTCTAAGGGAGTGTGAAAATATAAAGTGAACGTGCTAATTTAGAATTCCTCAGAGGATAGAAGCTTTTATTCACTTATATATAGTATTTGTGGGAGCAGAAAAGTTAGTTAGAGGTCTTTGGAGTGATACAGTCTTGTCACAACTTTAAAAAGTAATTCAACAGAGTTCTGATGCTTCCCTTGTGCTCTACCTGGGGAAAGGTGACTGGATCAGCTGTGGGCTTTATAAGCATGTGGGTTGGGAGGATACTGAAAGGGGCTATCTTGCTGAGTCTCTTAGGTCTCTTAGGCACAGAAGGAAATGGGCAGCAGTGACCACCCACCAACTCCGACCTGGGCTAGGAACCTGGGCTAGGTGCCATTCCTGTCCGGGAGCTGGAAGGGTGCACCAGGCTGAGATGCTGCAAGATTACACTCAAGTAGAACCTCCACCCACCCCACCCCTTCCCATCCAACTACCTCCACCCTGTCCGAATTGCTTTTGCAGTGAACTGTGAACACTAGATGTGAAGTTGATTCTTGATATGTTCTTAATCCCTAAAAAATGGAGAGCTTCTTCTTGGATAGTTTAAAATCTTAAAAAGAACACTAATACCTATTGTTGAACAGAACAACTTGGTTGGAGAAGCAAAAAGGGAGAGGCCATTGCTAAATTTGTTCTCTCCACAGCCTGTGGGCATCCTCAGGGAACACAAGGCCAGCCCAGCACGTATACCTATAAACAGGGTGCTCCAGGCTCAAAGACCCAAATCCACACCCTCCCATCATGTGCCACTCCTTAGTTTCAACTTTCTCTTTTTTTTGTTTTTCTCTTGCAGTCAAACTTCTTGGAAGAGTAGTCTACATTCTGTCTTCACTAACCCAACTCCCACACTACTGAGGCACTGGAGTCTGGCTTTTTTTCTCACTCGCCCTTGAAAGTGCTCTCCCAAAGGCCACTGACCTCCTTTAAATTGTCAAATCCAATGGCTGTTCAGTCCCACTCAATGTCTTCTACTTTTCTGAATCTCCTTTCAGCTTCTGGTTTTCTATCTTAGTTTCCTTAACTGAATCTTTCCTTTTGTCCCTTAAATATTTTCCCCAGGCTTCTGGTCTTTGTCTTCTTTGTTTTCCTTACTCTTTATATTTGTAATGGACATCTGTCATTCTTCATGGATGATTAGCCCCTCTGAACAGGCTTCCTCTGTTGGAGAATGGCTTAGATGGGAGAAGCAGAGACAGTCTGGATACCTACTTTCCAGCTTCCCTTGCAGCTAGGGAGCACAGAAGTGATCTTAACTCTGGAAATCAGATGCACCCAAACCTATTTTTGAATTGGAGGCCACACTTAAAAAAAGCATACTTTGGTGGGCTCCATTCTGGTGAGAATAGATGCTGCTAAGTCCAAAACAATGTTTGGTGTCCAGGAGCACAGCTGTGGTATTTGTGCCCAGTACCACTATGGTTGGTGTGGGGGCTTCCCTCTGCTTTCCACAGAGGTCCTTCCCTTGTACTGTGGTACTTTGGCTCACAAACAGAAGCATTTGGCAAAATTTTGTTTCTGTTTGCAAACTCTGCATTGGGTAACAAACATAATTGTGGCCATCTTTCCCACATAAACACAAATGTGGACATCTTTTCCAAAACCATAGAACAAATTAAGTT
Organism: Hystrix cristata; assembly: GCA_004026905.1. Lineage (NCBI taxonomy): Eukaryota > Metazoa > Chordata > Mammalia > Rodentia > Hystricidae > Hystrix > Hystrix cristata. The sequence continues at coordinate 76,761 of PVJO010007674.1, forward strand.
TGTGAATCGAGGTACCATTGTATTCCTGTTCTGGAGTAGCAACATCACATCACCATATTTACAGTCTTTAGTGTCATCATAACGCCACATGGTTGAACAATACTCCTAAATAACTCTCTACTTTGCCTCATTCTTATGTCCCAGCACCACTGTATTAGTTCAGGTCTCATCAGCACGTGCTGCTGAGACAGCTTCCTAAGGAGTTCCCCTGCTGCCTGTAGAGACAGAGACCTTTCAACCTCATTTGCACTGCTGCCAACATTGTCTTTCCCAGATGTAAGCTGTACCTTGTTTAAATCCATGTTTAAAACCTTTCAGCACCTCGTCATTGCTTTCAGAATAAAATATGAATCCTTTCACATGACACTCAGATACAGACTCCCATCACTACTCCAAGTATGCTGCACTCCAGACACACCCAACTGCTTGTGTTTCCTGCACATGCCACACTGATTTACACTTCTAAGCTGCTCACTTCGATTCTGGAGATCCCTGCCTCACCCACTTGCCAGCAGTAATGACTCATCAAGTGCCTCTGTTCTCCACGGAGAGCCAAGCCTCGTGGTTCATTGAAAGGCTCTCATCTTTAGAGGCTGGAAATGCCTGCTTCCCTAAGCCCCGTGTCTAATGTTCCCAAAAGAGAAGCTCGTATCTTCCTTTCCTGCCCCCTAACATAATTATTTATTTATTTATTTATTTATTTATTTATTTATTTATTTATTTACCCAAACTATATTTTTTCAATGCCCACTCTGTACTAGGCACTGCTGTAGGTGCTGAGATTGAGCAGCTAGTAGTTGTTGCTTGGTTTATGGCCTGCAGAACCAGCTGAATGCCTACAGTTTGGGGACAGCCTACTTGTCTGGCCTTCTGCACTGTCTTCTGAATTCCATTCCAGTTCCCAGGTCCCCAGCACCCCATTGGCTAGGTGCTGCCTCCAGGCGTCTTCATTGCTGTATTCTTCCATCCACCTGGTTTGATCTCTTTGATCTATAATCCCGTCCATCTATCCCCAAGAAATATTGCCTTCTAGAAACTCTTGTCACTATGTCTGACTCCATCCCTTAGACCCAATGCCTTGATTATTAATGTCACTCTGGGCTTGACTTGAGTTGGCCACAGTCAGTGATGTTGAGATTTTAATTTTCGGCTGCTTATTAGAGGGAAGTAACTCCTTTGATCACAATCCTTCTCGGCCTCACATCCATAAACCACTGTTCCCTTTTTCCTCTTTCCATTTGGGTCACTGCCTGTGCTGCTATTTATGATACTTCCCTCTTCTCCCGTGACTTTCCATGCCTGGCAAATGTTTACTCTTCCTTCAGACTATGTAAAAGTCACCTCCTATGGGAAGTTCCCACCCCACTTCTACTTCCCACATATTCCTTAGGGATGTTCACTTACTCAATTCTGTACATCTTCATTAATGCATCTTTATTAGCACTTATCCAGTTCTACCACAATTGTGTATAAATCACCTTTTCATCACAATAATGAAATACCTGACACAGGTATTTCATTATAGTGCTTATAAAGAAAAAGAAGCTGGGCATGGTGGCACATCCCTGGTAATCCCAGCACTCAGGAGACTGAGGCAAGAGGATTGTGGTTAGTTCGAGGCCAGCTTGGCGCTACATACTGAGTCCAAAGCCAGCCTGAACTGCATAACAAGATCCTGTCTTAATGTGCCCCCCCCAACTGAAAAAAAGAAAAGGAGGTATATTTAGCTTGGTTTTGGGGGTTGAAAGTCCAAAGGGCTAGCAAAGGCTTTGGTGGAGGGTGCTCATTGGTGGCACCACTTCATGGTGCAGATAGCAGCAGCAAGATAACATTTCAGCCAGGGAACAGAGGAAGACCTGGGGACTCATAATCTCTTTCCAGGGCACACTTCAGTTGACCCCCTACAACTGCCCACTGGGCTCCATCTCTTAAAGGTTCTACCACCTCCGAATAGTGCCACCCCTAAGGAACAAGGTTTTAACATATGAATCTCTGGGGAACATGGACTATATCTGAAGCATAGCATTGTGTCTTCTGCACTTGACTGTAAACTCCATAGGGCTGGGTCTGTGTCTTAAAGTGTCACTGTATCCCCTATGTGTGGTCTGGTATGTGACAGAGAGGAGAAAATAATATAAATATGGTCAATAAAAGGAGAAAATCTAAATCTCACTTTGAACTCATATCCCTAAAATTTGATCACCTCTCCAACTTTCCCGCTTCTATTAATGGCATGTATGTATTTACTCAAAGAGCGGGATGAACAAATGACAATGTTATCCTTTCCGTCCTACATTCTAAACACATCTTCATTCCATTCCTCTACTTTCCCTCAGTGATGTGCTCAAAAATGTTCAATAATTGGCTGTCTGGGAGAAAAGCCCTGTTTTGTAGTGTTTACTCTTACTATGGCTGATTTCAAGCTGCCAACATAATTTTACTGAAGGCGGAATTAGAAAAAGATACACACAATGGACTCATGAGTCAGCTCTAGTGCACCACTTCCTTCGCTCTCCTCATGAATCACCAACAAGTCCAGTGAATTCTGCCTTAATTCTCCTTGACATCCAGCTCTCCTACACGTAATGCCTGACCACATCTGTTCTTCCTTCTACACTATACCTTTTCTCCAGAGGAATCTATCTTTCCAGTGTTGTGGTTTTTTTATGGTCTTAGTTATCTGTGGCTGCTGTAAAAAAGTGTCACAAACTTGGTAGCCTACAACAACACAAATGTGTTCTGTTACCTTCCGAAGGACAAGTCTCAGATCAGTTTTACTGGTCCAAAATCAAGGTTTCAGCAAGATCGTGGCTCTAAGCTAGAATCTGTCCCTTGCTTCTTCTAGCTTCTAGCTTCTAGCGACTGCTGGCATTTCTTGATTTGTGGCCACATCTCTCCATCCTCTGCCCCATGGTTACACTGCCTTCTCTTCCTCTGTTGGTGTCCAACTTCCCTATGCCGTGCATAAGATATTCGTGATTGCATATAGGACACACCCAGAAAATCCGGGATAATATCCTCTCATAATCCTTAATTGCATCAGCAAGGACCCTTTTTCCAATAATGTAACATTTATAGGTTCTAGGGATCTTAGGGAGCCACTTTTCAGCCTACCACATTTATTATTTAAGGAATGTTTTGTCCTTTCCCATGAGTGTTGCCCACAAATGCTGACTGAGCCAGAACGGCGAGACCAATGCATCTTCAGCTCTCGCCAGTGCCCAGTGCACCAGGGCTGTCCTGCACCCGATTGGCCTTTTACAGTCTGGACTTCAGGTCCTGGGCTGTCCTCAGCATGACTGGCCTTTTACAGTTTGTTTGTTTTACCTCTGATGATCTCTTGGCCATTAATAATTCTAATTTCCTGATGACAATCTTTTGACTCATAGGAAATAAGGGGTTTGTTTTCCAAAGAAAAACAAACATAGTGTTATTTTGATAGTTAGATAACTTGCTGGATATTAATTTGAAAATTTG